>KK117829.1:562741-610884 GCA_000611955.2 Stegodyphus mimosarum
TCTTTCCTCGGAATCGAAATTTACTTTTGTTTTTCTAAACATGTATGCGCTAGTTTTTAACGTGTTGTTTGCTCGCGAAAAATGCCACGTTCGATAAAAATTTCTTGATTAAAAATGACACTCGTCTTGCTAAAATCTAAAACTCGCAGTTTTTCCTTGCGTAGGGATTTTTCCTGCCGCAGTTTTTCCTACATGAATAAGTTAATGTATTACAAAAGAATAAAGACGAGGATATAACTAGATAATAGCAATTCTTTGATAGTACTTTTCCCGCAATTTACCAAACATATTATCCTCAATTGTAGCCATTTTGCTCTCGTTTATTTACTTATATCGCTGCTATTTGTATTATTATTACTTACTTATTTGCATCAACTGCCTTTCCGCGTCCTTGTAAATGTTTCTTTGTAATGCAATTAATTATCTCCATTGGCTGGATAATTAAACATAATAAAAATGTTATCGTTTTTCCGAGAAAGCAGGCGTCGTGACTCATTAAAGCGTATCGCAAATATTATTCTGGAAATCAGAAGCATTTTAAAACTTTACAAATAGATAGGTCTACAGAAAAGTTTTTAACTAATAAGCAATAAATCCGCAGTTAACTAAATTTGCGTAAATAATTTTACGAACGTGAGCTAGTGTAAACGGTATCAATCCTTATCTTAATTACAGATTTTTCAGTAATTTTTTTAAGTTTATTTTTTGTTACTGTAATGTTATTTATTTTTAAGAGATATTTTTTTCAAATTTTAATATACACTAAATAAAGGATCCTTAAATGGGCGGAACTTTGTCGGCCGGTCTGTTGTTGCCTTATTCCACTCTTCTTATTCCACTCGTGACTTAGATGTTTGTTTAGGTTTTGCCGTATGTAACATAGTTGACAACATAAGATGCAAAATTACTGTATCACAAAATTGCGCGACTGGAATTCTGTCTCCTTTGCTTTAAATTTTCAAAAGCATTACTTACATTCTCATTCATCCCGATATTATCCTTCTCCCAGAAGGGGTGCTGTGTATTTACAAAGATCTTTCTAACAATAAAATAATTCAGGGTTTTGAATTCTTTATTTTGGATTCATATAATAAGCATTTTGCCGCTATCAAAATAAGCTGATAGCCTTTAATTTATATTCTTTTACTTTTATTCACTTTATTCATTTGCTCTTATCTTACCCCTCCCCCCCCCGGGGGTCGACGCAGAGTACTATGAGAAGCTACTGGCTAGGATCTGTACCTAGGCAGTCTCGGCCACGGGGGTATAAAATTTATAAACTTGGCAGTTCCCGATGGTCCATGGGGTAAGTCTATACTTGCTCTTCATGGGACGGGTGGTGTTAGTCCCTCCCACCAGGGTATTGGTAGCCAAATAGCAAACTGTACCATTGAGAGTCTGGTCACTGCTGTCCTTGGTATTCCATGTAAAGCCTAAAGAGGGGGGGCATCCCGTGTAGTGCTGGCAGATAGCCTCAATCAACGGCCAGTCATCGCCCACCCCACCGTGGTCTCGGTCTGGCCGAGGCGGTGGTCTTGACTGGTCCGTGTTTAGCGGTGGGTCGGCTAAACGTTGAGCGTTTAGCAAAAGGAGCCTGATAAAATTGTTGGTGTCTCGAGGATGTGGGACCTCGGGCCCAGCAGGTGTGCAATGTCATCGCTAGACGGGTGACGTTTATCCACGAGTGTTCTTAATTGAACGAACGGTCTTATAAATTAGTTAAGTTATCTTACCGCTCGTAATAATGTAAACTCTTTATTTGGAATAAGCATGCAATCGGAACATTTTTCTCAATTATATTTTGAGCTGATTTTTATTTTCTTCCGACTCTTAATTTTCCTATGATTTCGAAAATGTAATAGCTCTTTCATTTCTTTCGAAAAAGATAATGCGAATATCACTGGTTTCCGAAATCTGGATTACACATTTTGTGTGTTGTGTTGTGACTTATTTCGCTTGTCTGACAGTAACATCAGACATGCCCACGAAATTCATCGTGGCAAGAAGAGCAAGATTTCTTCTGTCTTTGGCAAGAGCCTTGAGCATCATACAGGTAACAATATGACTTTGCTCAGCTCTGCTCCCAGTTTTGATGAAGAGCTCCCCGGAAGGTAATCACCACAAAACTCTCGAGAGGACTTCAGGCGCGCCGCATGTTTAGACTGTCCCCATGCCGCATAGACACTATACATTTACAAATATCCATGCCTTCTCCGAGATTCGAACCTGGGGACTTCGGTACGGCAATCAGCGTCGCTAATCACTATCCCAGGTTGGGTAGTATACTTAATCTAACAGACTTTAAGGACGCTAATAATGTTTCAGCAATTTTCTCGAAATTAATTTCTCATATGCTATCCATGCATCCTACATATTCATTGAAGATATTTCTTTTTAGCATAGGATTTTATGGCTACGGAGTTATCGAGTAAAATGTGTTGGAAAAATTTGAGGGGGGAGAAAGTTATAAGGTATTGCTTCCGCCTTCTTCGCATGCCTTCGTGGTGTAGTGGTCAGCACGCTCGACGCGTAACCGAATGGTCCGTGGTTCGATTCCCGGCAGGGGATATGAAAAATGAGCAATGCCTTCGCCGGGAATCGAACCACGGACCTCTCGGTTACGCGTCGAGCATGCAGACCACTACACCACGGAGGCATGCGAAGAAGGCGGGAGAAATACCTTTTATCTCTACAAGGTGACTTACACTGGCTTTAAATAAAGACAAAGTTTTTTGCTCCCGAAGAAGAGGAACCAAACTTTGTTACTTTAAAAACTGATTTAGTCATCTAAAATAAGTAAGTAGTTCCCTAATCAAAACCATTTACCATTAGCGAGTTTCTTCTCTATTTGAAATATTTTAAATAACTTTTACGAATTTTATAAAATACTTTCAAGTAAATCTGTGCAGAGAGTAATCGATTTTTTGAGAAAGGAGAAATCCAATACATCATTTTCCTCAAAAAGAGAAACGAAATTAGGATTTAATTTTGTAATTGCAAAAGTAATTAACAGATAAATATTATAGTTATTGCTTATTTTCTGCTTTGATTTTCTTTAATAACTAGCCTTTGCGTTTTGGTTTATTTTCACCATAGAGGTTAGGCTAATTCTTCTCTTTATGTGTGATTCTAGGCGATCGATAAGGCTTATTCAATTGCAGTTAATGAGTTTTATTCAAAAATATTGGGGAGCACGGGAATTCGCTGCATAGGAACAAATACGTTTCGAATTTCTTAGCGACAGCAATAACACTAACTACGAAGTTTAATTAAATACTTGGAAGAAAACTTCTTTCTTTCAGTATCTGTCTTGGTAAAATTAGAAGTACTGTCACATGAATAAATATTTATTGCGAACCTTGAACGCAAGCAGTTTAGAGAAATAGATGTCTTGAATGTTTTTTTCGTTATTGACCAAGCCTCCACATGGCTAAAGCCGAAAACATCGCGCACGAAAACGTTGCGGAGAAAACAGCGCAAGGCGAAAACGTCGGGGTACAAAACATCGTGGGAGAAAAAAAAAGCAAAGAGAAAACATTGCAGTTCTAAAACATTGTGGTACGAAATATCGTCGTCGAAAATAAAGCGGTTCAAAAACTTCGCAGTTTAAAAACATCGTCGTCGAAAATATCGTAGTAAAAAATAGTGCCTACAAATCATCGCATGATCATTCATGCGAATTCATACAAATCATCGCAAGATCATCGCATGCGTTTTTCAGGCTTTAATAATTGTTAATAAATTTTCGCATAATGATTTATGAGAGCAAGGTGGAAAGAAGGATAATTTTTACTTTCACATTTTTTATTAACTAATAAATTTTTAAAAAACAAGAAATTTAAACAAAACAAGAAATAATTTTCACTATAAGAGTATTAGATTAACAAAAGTGAAGAAAATAATATCATAATTAACTTAGCAATATTTTATAGATAAGTTCATGCAGTTACTTATCTTTCTTTTCCATTCTTTTTTAGATTATACTTTTCATGAAAAATAACGAGTAAAAATTTATAAGAAATAATTTATTAATGATCTTTGTTAGTTAACTATGTCAGTTTAAAATTAAGTGCTTTAAGTTGCGTTAATTTTCTACGCTTAAGTTTCCATTTTACATTTTCAGCATACATTTATTAGTTAATAAAAAAATATGAAAGTGAAAATTATTTTTCTTTCCATCTTGCGCTCACAAATCATTATGCGAGATTTTACAATTATTAAACAATCATTAAATTTTACGATTATTTATTTGCAATATTTTGCAAGCCTGAAAAACGCATGTCTGCGATGTTATCGTCATGCGATGATTTGTGTAGGTACTTTATTTTTTACCACGATATTTTCGACGGCGATGTTTTTTAGCTGCGAAGATTTTGAACCGTTTTATTTTCTCCCGCGATGTTTTGTACCCCGACGTTTTCGCTTTGCGGTGTTTTCTCCGCGATGTTTTCACTCGCGCTGTTTTTGCTGCGATATTATCGGCTGACACCCCACATGGCTACGATTTATAAAGAAATAGTAGCCTGAGAAATTTCCACCCTTATCAGCTGACACTTCTATTTTGAACAACTCGGTTTCAGATCTATGATTTGGTGATCTATAATTTGAGTTGCTGGCAGTCTAATTATTAAACTAGGAGGTTAATCGTAACTACTCAGCTTCAAATTATTGCAGGTATTAACCTGACATCCAGGCCGTTAAAATCTGAAGCCTTTCAGACATTTTTTTCAAAATGGCTTTTATTTTCATGGTTTTCATTTTTTAACATATTTATGAATTTTTTTTTTTAACTTCAGTGTGTTACATTGCTATCGAAATCCACTCAACTAGTGGTGGGCTAGATGTTTCGTGTAGCGCAGCTAATCATTATATAATGATAACTTTTCGTAAAATTAACATTATCTTTGTTATTATTATATCGAGTGATGCTTCTATATGAATGGAATCCTAAGAATCATTCAGCTACTGAGGGAATGAGTATTTTATAGAGCATATTTATATAAAACTTTCTCTCAGGATATTCCTGTTTATCATTGCATTTTATTGTTATCTTTACTTCCACTAAAGAAAAAAAAAGCAAATATTATTAGCAAACAGAGTTTATGGATTTTCGAATAACCCCACTGCTCCATAATAATATCGTAAACCTCATTTTGTATGCTTCACGAGGTAAAATTATCTTCGTCCGGATAAACGCTGAGAGCGTGATATGCGGATTATCATTTGATGACCACCTATAACTCAGCTGAAAGAAGTGTGCAAACATAAAATGGGAAAAAAATATTCTGTCTGCTCCGATAACACAATGCAAAGGTAAACAATTTTCTTTTTCTTTTTTTTCTTTTTTTTTTACCCCATGATAGGTCGTAAATGAGGACGGACGAATGAACGAACGTGCGCATTTCACCTCCACCTACGAACATTTCGATCGCGTGGAAAATCACACCCCCTTATACGGAACTATCGTTTTCTCTTTTTATTGCACACTAAAGTAAAAGGACAAGATAAAGTATTGCCTCTTAAAGGGGATGAACAAAAATTGCGTTGGTTGGTTACATTCGGGTAAACCGTAATAACTAAACCTATTTAAAAATTAAACTATAAGATAATTTTTCGTACTCTTCTGGTGAAATTTAGTCAAAAAGATAATCAAAATTTTATGTCAAATAGGTAATGACCGCATACAGGCAGATATCTGTTCCGTCTGTATACAGTTACACCCTTTTTTATAAACCCCTGCTTACGAAATCTCGTATATAAAATTCACATTCCATAAATAAAAATAAGATAAATTCTTAAAAATGTAACTTGACAATTTCATACTGCATTCTATACTTTGAATAAATTTTATCTTTAAAGATAAATTAAAAAGAGCTTTAATATATTAAATTCTGTAAAAACTTTTAAACATCGTAAAGATTGGACGAAATAAATGATTCTTTTCTAGTTACGTAACATTTACCTTTAGCAACATCTTCTATTATTTGCAACTAAGCTGCAGATTTCCTAAAAGTGATCAGATGGATAAGTCGTAAATTAAATATATTTCAATTTATAACAAGTGGATGAAGAATTTTAAATAAAACTTTAAATTCTTACGAACAGCGCTTATTGCTTTTAAATCGCTAAGTTTCTTAAAAACAGACAATTAAATCTGAAAGATAAATTAAAGACCTTAAAACCTGCCAACTGCACCACTCTATGTGTGAGGGCGTGGAAGTTGAATTAAGTTATTTTTTTTGTTTCATGCAGCTACAACACATTGTTTTTAAATCATTATGTTTGTTAATCAACAGATTCATTAAATTTGAAATATGAATTAAAGGTCTTATACTTTATCGAACGGCAGCATTTTGAGAATCCACTACGCGTAATGGCAACTGAAAGATGAATTAAAGATTTATGTGTCTCCCAGGCACTAATCTAGCTAAGAATTATTCCGTTCCTCGTCTATTAGTTTCCGAGTTAAGATCATGTCTGCTTGTAGGGTTTCCCTTGTAAGGTTTTAGTTTAAACTAACAAAGTTTTATGTTAATTTCTCTTTCCTGTGAACTTTTATTTCAACTTCCCGTTAGAATGAGCGCGCGTTTCACCTTTATGCTAATTTGAAGTGGAGCTAAGCTTTGTATTTAAAGGTTAGCGATGAACTTCTCAGAGTGAGAGAGCTTTTAGTCTCAGATCGCTTCGGCTCTGTTCGACGTCCGCCTGACTAGCTAGTATTTAAGTCATACCTGACTAAATACTAGTATTTAAGTCATACTGAGGCTAAGTCATACTAAGTAGTATTTAAGTCATACTAAGTAGGCTAGTATTTAAGTCATACCTGACGTCCGCCTGACTAGCCTTAGCGCTGTTACTCTAATACTTATTGAAGAAATCCAAGTGCGTTAGTATTAGCCAAATCTTACTACGCACCATTGATAGTTTAGAATAGAGGCCAACCTCGCGTTTAAAGCTCTGAGAGCAACGACTACTTAATTTTCTACTCAACGTTATTTTTAATTATTTGATTGTTCAGTTTAGACCCAAGTGCAGTCATTATTTTCTGTTATCCCTCCCAAGTTGGGAAGTGGCTGTAAATAGTGGTTTAATAAAAGGGGATTTTAAATCCTTGTTACGTGCAGTTATTCTACCATATACCAGAACATAGCTGCATTCAGCTCCCTGTTCGAGATCAGGACTTTAACACTGTTACGACAATGTTCGCCAAAAGTATGCACAGAACACTCAGTCCTGATACGCTTACCTTGAATAGCCAACTATTTTAATTTCTGTTATCACGTCTGAACACCTCATTTCTCCTCGCATTTCTTCACCAGGATGCAAATTAAGGGAAGAAGAGTATTTAAACGGGCGAAATGAGAAAGTTAGGCAGAGCGTGATTTCGCTAGCATAGCGCGCGTTGCCATTTTGCCCTTCCTGCTGTTAATCTTAGTTACGGATATGCCTTTTGGCCGTTTATTTAAAGTAGGAAGCGATAGTTTAGGTTCACTGTGGCTGGTGTAGACTACTGAGTCAGCCAGTTAGTTTTAAGTAGTCCAGCACTATTCTTTGTCATCTAAAGTCATTGTTAAACTATTCTTATATTCCCACCGCAAGTAGTGGGAATTTTATCGGTGTTATTGTGAGTACGAAGTAAGTGCCTTTTTGTTAAATAGTTTTAATCAAACAAAAGGGAAATTTAAACCCTTTCCCTGTGTTCTAGTTTTTCATGCCTCTGCGAGAAGTCGCCAGACTTATTACTAATATCATATCTTTGCATGACAACTAAAGAAGTCCTACAAGCTTCCGCCAGAGCAGAATTTTATGGGTTAAAAGGTAACAGTACACCCCCCTTCGAAGTGTAAACAACTGATAATTTTTCAAGTGTTTTTGCACAGTAGAAAACGATTATCTGGTAACTTAATGTTCCCACTGAAATACATCTTTAACACAAAATCCATATCAACAAATACATTTTATTTTGCGAAATCTCGCTTTAAAATTTGCTATAGGAATGAACAATTTCGGAAAGGCGAAGGTATTTTCTGTACTTATTTTGCTCTATTGTAGCTAGATTTAAAAGGCAAAAATACGACCTTTTAAAAAAAAAAAAATCCTCTAATTAGGAAATATATCTAAAACAATATAGCAAAAATTTCGTAAAAAATACCTTATCACATAACGCAGTTTTTTAAAATTTATTTGAAATCAGAACCTTTTAAATTTCAAAATTATAAATTGTAATTTCATTACTGTCACAACTTCTGTCCTTCCTCCGTGTGCCAGCAGAACGAACAATGCCACTGATCCCTGACCTCAGGTTATAAGGTATTTCTCCCGCCTTCTTCCAATGCCTTCGTGGTGTAGTGGTCTGCATGCTCGACGCGTAACCGAGAGGTCCATGGTTCGATTCCCGGCGGAGGCGTTCCTCATTTTTCATGTCTCCGTCTTCGAAATAACCTAATGTCTGTACAAGGTGTTCGGTTTCTAGAGGCTGTAAGAGCTAGTTTCGAACTTTTATGGGCATTCGTAGTGTACTGCACAAGTACAAGCCACTTTATCTCTGAAGGTCTTCCTACAAAGACACTCTCCTACGGCGACATATTTCCCAAGTGCTTTGCTGCCATATACCATAGAAAACAACCTCCTTGTTTTCGAAGTAACATCCTAGAAATAAAATGAATAAGCAAAATACGAGTAAGTGGGAAAGCTAACTTCGTATGAATTCAAGTCATTTTTGTATTTTTCATCTGAAATTATTCTTTACGATACATCTCTTGAAAAAGTATACACTAATTTTAATTAATTGATTTAATAAAGAGATATATGTTTAATACTATTTTAAAAGTCAAGCTATGGTTGAACTTAAAAATAATTTTTACTCTATTCAAGAAATTATCAACTTTTTAAAGGAGTATCAATGTATTTGTCTGGAATGTTAGAATAAAAAATCCGTTGTGGGCACCATATGACGGCCTATTAAATTACAGACATTTTTTTTTTGCAGCACTTAATTTAAACTTATTTCCTCGAATTATTGTAACTTATTTAACCTATCCCTCTGGGCAGGTGGAAAATGTTATCAAGAATCGCAGCTTTTGAAATTAAATATCCCGTCAAATTTGGTCGTACAGGAGTCAAACTACAATTTTATTTTTTCACAACGTGTATAAAACTTTTCCAGTAAAAGTACAGGAAACTTGAGATCGCTTTAAAGATTAGATTTCCTTATTTCTCGAAAATTAATTTTTTTTTTTAAATCTGGCGTTGCCAAAACAAGAATATTTTTATCATTTGAAACACTTCTGTATTTGGAAGTGGAATGGCTGTAACCAACGACTGCAAAAATAAAGGTCCTATAAGGACATTTAAGCCGAGTAAGGGGTTGGGTATATCTATATATGTATATATATATATTGTTTCAAAAGAATATAGTAAAGTTAAATTAAATTTAAATAATTCTCTTGCGCCATTGCTGCAAGGAATGAAATTTGAATTTAACAAAATTTCTATTCGTAAAAAGCAATTTAAATTAAAAAATTAATTATAGAAATGGTTTAAAAGAAATTATAAATAATTTATATTGCTGCCAACTAATCTACAATATTATTTAAATTCTGAGAACATAAGTAAATCAAGTGCAAGTATCAAAATCTATTAACAAATATAAAATTGTAATAATTTTTTTTAAATCCTAAAAATAATAAATATGCATAAGTGAATAATTGTTGAGCTGGGCAGAAGACAGAGTTATCAAGGGGAAGTTGCCCTCAAACCTAACTCTTCAATTATTCAATTCGTGTTTCATCATTTATGTAGGCAAGGGTAAAACTAAAAACCAAACGTAAAACCAAATGATGCGACCTACCAAAAACAATTCAAACGAGTGGAACTTTTAGAAAAGAGCAAATCAAAGCCAATACAAAACAATACCCTTTATAAAACCAATTTTTTAGAAAACCTATTTAATTTAGAAACTCTTGCCCACAAAAAACTTTCCCGACACGAATATGCATATAAACAAAAAAGATACAGATGCTATTAACATACAAAAAATAAACTAGAAACTAAATTAAATAATACTAAAATAATATAAAAAAGGCAAGTAAAAAGTAAGTTTTAAATTAAATTAATTAATTTACCATTATTTCTATTGTAGTGTGGATAAGGATCTATATATATATATATTCCTATAGATAATAAAATTTTTTAAAAAAAGGAAAAGTTGGAGCTTAAATGATAGCTTATAATTTAATCCCTGTGAAGGCCTTAACAATTCTTTCTCACTTAAAGTCGTAACCCAAAAGGAGTACAAGTATAATTGAACTTCAGATACGTATACCATACTAAAGAAAATACAAAATGCAACAATAAACAAAAATTATATATTAATCTCCTTTGTTTACCACTTCAAACAGAACTTTCCAAGGCAAAGGGGTTTTGAAGCCTTAAACCAAGTTGATTAATGAGTTCCGAATGCATGTTTTGTTTCTCTGAATCATCTGAGAGTCTAAGCCGCTTTTTTCAAATCAAATTTTCAATTTAAAACAACGTTTAAGTGGCTTTCAGACTTTTCCCCTACATGCATTCTCATCCTTAGAAGTACAAAAATAAAATATAAAAAACAAACGCAAAATAAAAAAAAATATAATTAAAAATCGCAGAAAATATTTTACGCGAAAACCTGAAAAAAGAAAATGTCTTAAAAGCCTAAAAAAAGCCAAGCGAACTACTTACAATCGTAGACATCGAGGGGAAATCCTGAGCAATACAAGCTACATTATTAAAATGAAAACATTTTTTATTTGTTCAGTATGTAAAGCCTAAAATAAAGTCGGCTCGAAGACATATTAAATTAGCTTTTTCCAAATCAAAATAACCAGAAAGTACTCATATATAAAGATGCAGAGAACGAATGAAAAAAAAAGGCTTTAAAAATACTCAGAAGAAGCTACGGAAAGCAACGAAGATCTTATTAAAAATACTCAAAACAAAATTTGTCGCGAACAAACGAAGTTTCATTTAGAAAGCTGCTGAAAACTAACGAAGTATTTAATTAAGCATAGACTTGAAAATTCCCTAATAATTCTCATAACCAAAACCTGTCGAGAACAAATGAAGTTTCATTAAAAAGCTTAAAATTTTTTTTTAATTTAAAAAGTGGAAGTTTATATTAGAAAATAGTCAAACCTTGCCTCAAATTGCCTAGAACAACCTAAATTTAAATAAAAGGCCAAATTAAACTTAAGAACGACCAGTAAAAATGTAAGAACCATCCTTAAGTTCCACTGAGTAGGAAATAGCGATGTATTGAGCGGTTTCATTGATCTCTTTACACTGCAATTTATAATATACAACATACAATATAATTACAATACAAATAACTGAACAACTTAAAGATAACAATTAGACAAAATATAAATAAAATTTTTTTTAAAAATGGCTTATTACATTTATGTTTTATTCATTTACTAGCTGGGGTACCGAACTTCAGTTGATATGAGATTGTGTGGTAGTTCGAATAAAAGAATAAACTTTAAAATATAAGAGGTAAAATGTTTTTATTAAAAACATATTTCTAACTATTTACAACACTTATTAATAAACGTAATTTTTCATTTTGTTATCCGGGGTATATATGTACAAATTTTTCGAATTTCCTACTCAACAGCAAGCTGTGTATAGCTGACCGTGAGAAAAGCAGAAGTCTTTAAGGCTGATGCCGCATGTTTTAAACTTTGTTTTTGCGCTTTGTTAATTGTAAAACTATAAACTAATTTGGATGAAAATTGCAGACTTTTTAATAGAAATGGCAGTTTAGCAGATATGAGTAGTATTTTAGAGATAAATACTGTGTGCCCTTTGTCCTTTCCAGTCATAAGTTAGGCTTCGATGATGCTATTCGATAGCTTTTTGACGACCATCCTTGTTCCATTATATAGTTTTGGTGAGTTGAGATTTCTGAGTAGAATCATCGAAGATTCAAGTTTTAGACAAAGGCAGTGTACTCCTTCAACTGAAACTTGGATTGGAACATTGATACAGCACTCCTGGTACGATTGGTACAGCATTCCTGATATTTGCAAAGAGTTAAAAATTCTGTAGGGAATTTTCGTAGTTTCTGCACCTTTTATCATCGTATCAATCGATTTATATAATCTCTCTTCATCGGGCATTTTCTTTTGAATATTAAAGCTGATATCGTCGACAATATTATTTTTAGTTGCCAAAATTGCCTTTTGAAACAGCCACTCCAGATTGGTATAGTTCTGAACGATATTTGGATGAATTTGGTCGATGAGGTCGTTTTCAGTAGTGGCTATGTTGCAGATATCACTGTTCAGTTCAATGAAGCCAGTCGTCTGGTCAGTAGGATATGCGCCTCCGCCTATTTGTAAAAGCTTTTGAGCAAAATGTACTGTCACTGCGTCTTTCGATAGTTCAACTGTCATATTTTTTGTTAGTCGCAGTATTTTTATGTGTGGCCCAAGATGGGATTTTTTTAAGCATGCATTGATTTCATCTGTTGGTGTTGACTTGGGAATACCTCGAAGTGTTTGTCGATAGTGGAATGCTTCATTTTATGTTAGGTTATACTGTTTATTTGCCCTCGTCCGTGCTTCTTGTAGAGTGTTTTCATGGGTGGCTTGTGTTCGCAGTCTTTTATTATAAGATTGTGTCGCAATTCTCGATTCTTCAATTCATTCATTTCGTTGTTCTTCTGTTTCTCTGCTTGTCACGGTGATAATTCTCTTTCGCTGGAATGTAAATGTGCTTCGCGCTCTTCGACTGTTTCGTTATTTTGCCTTTCTTTTTGTTTCCGCCGTTTTGCTTCAGAACTGGCAAGGTCTTCTCCTCTGTTACGTTTGTGCATTCTATAAAATATAAATAAAATCAACTTTTTATTAAGAAATACACTAAGTAGCCAACGATAAATACACGAAATGCACGGAATTAAAGAAAAAAAAAAGTTTTAAAAATACTCAGAAGAAGCTTCGGAGAGCAATGAAGAGCTTATTAAAAATACTCAAAGCAAATTTATCGCGAACAAACGAAGTTTCATTTAGAAAGCTACTGAGAATTAATGAAGCATTTAATTAAACATAGACTTGAAAATTCCCTAAAAATTCTCATAACCAAAAAACTGCCGAGAACAAATGAAGTTTCATTGAAAATCTTAAAAAAAAAACTTTAAAAAACTTTAAAAAGTTTGAAAAGGAAGTTTATATTAGAAAATACTCAAATCTTGCCTAAAATTGCCTAGAACAACCAAAATTTAAATAAAAGGCCAAATTAAATTAAAAAACGACCAGTAAAAAGGTAAGAACCATCGTTAAGTTCCACTGAGTAGGAGATAGCGATGTGGCAGCTGAGGGATTCGCAAACACTTTCTTGCATCTTCTCTTTTTAATCTAGCGGTTTCATTGACCTTTTTATATTGTTCTTTATAATATACAACACACAAAAGTATAAATCGTATACACAAGAGTATAAAACGAAAATACACTTTACACACTTTATTTTCGATTTATACTCAGCCACTGTATCACTCCGGTTACACACATTTCGTTGTTTTCATTCACTTACTGCACTTCACTGATAAGAAACTGACGTTCGAACTCACGACGGATCTTGCTTTATATATCCCTACTAATGAGTAGCTCCACCCATACAAAAAAGGCTTCAAATGGTCCACAATGTTCCAGAACATTCCACAACATTCTAGAGTGTTCTGGAATGTTCCATAATGATCTGGGATGTTCTGGAATGTTCTAAAATGCTACGGAATGCTCAGGAATGTTCTGGACTGTTCTAGAAATTTCTAGAGGGAGAAATTTCCAGCCCTTATATCTTCAAAAGCACGTCCTTCAGGTAAAAACGGGAACTTTTTTCATGGATGGGGCATAGAAGGCAACCGCACCGTATAAATCCCTTGACCGTACCTGGACTCATTTCTGAGTTTTAGCGGCACGCACAATGTACACTTACTTTTATAATATATATTGATTTATTTAATTAGCCCAAAGGCACAATTTGCCCATAAGGTCGGTTAATTTCTGTTTGGCGTTTTGCGTTGGTTTACTGTAAAACTTTAAAGTAAAACTTGAATCACTTTTCAAATTGTTGCCACCAAATGTTACAGTCCTGCATTATATTTGAAGAAATTAAATAATGAAGAATGTGCATAAATGTATGCATGATTCTCGCATTGAGAAATAACAACAGTACCTAGAGACATCAAATTTTGAATAACGTACCCCTCAACTCGAATATGAGCATCTGGAAGCCAGGATTTTGAATTTGTTTTATTATTTATTTCCTATTTTGTAAAACTTTAACGAATTTTTTACCAACAAACCCAACAAACCGTTGGTTACATTAACAAAGCATTCCATTAACATTATCATCGCGCGCATCTCCAAGCACGGATATTTTATGCGTGAGATTTCTTTACATTTCTTACTGGTATTATATTTTTAGCGTACCAACGCAAATACGTTACAATGTCTAACTGTATTTTACGTCGAATAACTTTGAATTTCTGTATCACTTTTGAAATCCTGCTTTGAATCTTTCGTGGAAAAAAAAAAAGTCCCTTTGAGCGTAATATAAAAATCTGAAAGCTTTCAGATTTTTTTTTGTATTATTATTTTTATTTTTGAAAACGGAAACTAAACCGCAGATTCTAACCGCACAGAAGTTCGATTTTCATGAATGTGATAGCTGCTTGATGAACAGATGCAATTTTTAGTATTCGGCACAGAATAGCTTAACATAATTCTTAAATCACATTGTTCAAAAATGTTTAATCTCTTTTTTGTTTTCCGTAGTAATTTATCTACAGCATGCTTCCTCTAGGTAAGAAGAAGGGAAAATAAATAATGGTGATTTGGTAACAACTCTTACTTGGGGATAACTGTGTCGCATGACTTTGAAATTCCTAAACTTCGCGTATTCGTATATTTTGAAGGAGACTTGTACTAGAACATCTTCATTCGATGCAATCAAACTCTTCGGCCTTCATATACTAATATCAACAACAGATATGTGTATCTACCAGCGGCGCAGGCGCTGAACACTGGTAGTTCAACCTGGATTCGATTCCAGGCGAACAGCTAACTGCGTGGGCGTTTCGTGGTTTTCCCCATGTGCAACACAAATGCGAGACAGTTTTCCTTAGAAAATTCTTCACTTGGCATCCGTCCTCTTAAGAAGACAGCTCTTGTGTGCTTTGCCATAACCAAATAAAAGAGTAGTCTTCAAATTAGGTGGGGTTCCGTGAGTCAAATCTCGGGGTTCTGTGAGTGAAAATAAAAATTAGAAAAGAACTAGTGCTTATTAACCAAAAAATATAAAGATTCGCTTAGCTGTCTTCAAAAATTTACCAGAAGCTTTGTTGGTTTGCCGACGTCCATAGCGCGACATGAGCAGCGAAGATAGCTGCGGTTTTTTGATCGGTCATTCCCAAAACAGATCGCGTTTTATGATGTATGTGGCAACAAAACAAAATATAGAAACAAATGAAATGCGGAATACGAAATGCGACTTTAGGTAACAGTACAGCTAGACTTTGAGATTTTGTGTGAAAAAATGCACTATCACTAAATAAATGGTTAAATGTGACACCTGGAGCATGAGTTTATTATGTTTACATTACTATTAATACTAGTTTACATTACTATTAATGAGTAAATTACATTAAGTTTATGTTAAAATCTTTTAATCAAAAACACATTTCTTTTCTTTAATTAACTTTACTTAAAGCACCTTGCAGAGACATTAGGTTATTTCGAAGCAAAAGAGTCATGAAAAATGAGCAACGCCTTCGCCGGGAATCGAACCACGAACCTCTCGGTTACATGTCGAGCGTGCTGACCACTACACCACGAAAGTATGCGAAGAAGGCTTGAGAAATACCTTGTATACTCCCCCTTTTAAAGGGCGACTGGGGTTTGGGGGATCCAATCGCCAAATCCCGGTGGTGGAGAATCATCATCCACCACCTTTTTAGTTCAGGTGCCAGTGTACAGACGTTAGGTTATTTCGAAGCAAGGGAGTCATGAAAAATGAGCAACGCCTTCGCCGGGAATCGTACCACGGATCTCTCGGTTACGCGTCGAGCGTGCTGACCACAACACCACGATGGCATGCGAAGAAAGCGGGAGAAATACCTTATGAAGTAATGGAATTATTTCCGATCCAATGTAAATGCAAACAAATCAGTTTTAGAACGAAAACCAAAGATAATCTTCCTTACTATCTGGTATAGCTTTATATAAATAAACAATTGATTATCAAATTAATTTTGAATGTGCCGATCATTTGTTAGTGCATTTTGGCTAGCGACTCCTTGATCTTCATTCAAGCCCTTTAAAAATTTCATTGAACCTCAGAGGGTTAATACCTATTCCGTTGGGAACGCCTGAACCAATATAAGCTTCAAAGCTGTTTTTTAATTTTTATTGCGTCTGCCAGCAAAACATACCAGTTATACAAATTGCTGTGTCCACGCAATTTTTTCATTGCTTAATGAATCATTAAACTACGATATCGTTCTTTTCCTCAGATAACGAAGTCCTATATGATAACTTATATATGCAAGGTATCTTAAAGTGTATATACATTTTGACAGCTCGTAATACATTTTAACAGTTGTTTTAACTGTCTTTCCTTTCGTCAAATGGTTTAAAATAATGGATGGAGTTAAACTTCAAGTCAAAAAAATTTTTCTATAAAATGCTACTGAGAGTCTGAAAATGCAGTTAAAACAATCAAAAGAGAGTTTCAAGGAGATCCATCCACACGACTTACCAAAACTCGAATCAGAGATGAGTTTATAGCAGATGGAACTGTTCAAAATGTCTACAGAAATATTCAACATCAACGTTCCCCAACAGGCCCACCAGCGACCGAGCCCTAAAATCGCTGAATACTGGTATTTTCGACCTGGGTTCGATTCCAGACAAACGGTTCGACCGTATGGTCATTTTAGTGGTTTTCCCCGTTTTCCCCGTGTGTAACGTGTATGCGAGTCAGTTTCCCTTAAAAAGTCCTCCACAAAGGCATTTCTCCCGTTAAGCAGATAGCCCTAATGTGCTTTCTTATAATCAACTAAAATAAACCAATTCAAAAGTTGACAGAAATGTAACACCTTGCATTTTCTTTTGCGAAGGGATACAAAACCTATTGCTTCGTGTAAGAAAATCTGCAAAGAAGTGAGTCAGGAGAAAGGATTTTTGAAAATGATACCTATATTGCATTTAAAGCGATGTTATTAAAAAAGTTAATAGTCCAAGAAAAATCCATGCTCTTAATGATAATAATCCATACTCAAGACTGCCCCTTTTGAAAGTGGACTTGGCAAGATGATGTATAATTTTTAAAAAAGAATGCTTGGAGCCAGAGGCTATATAAAGAGTGATTTACAAACAAATTTTCTCATTTTTATCGATTCTTTTACGTTTTGAAAATAAGCCATATATTAATAAACACTAATTTTTTGAACATGCAAATTATGTAAAAATGTGGGGACCCTTTTTCTCTGGATTTATATATCCATTTATATGTACCTATATATCTATCTAAAATATGTATAAAGTAGTTTAAAAAATCTCTAAAGCACCTCAAAATCAAAACAAAATTGTACGTAAAGAAACCACCAACATTTCAGATAGATAACCCCAAAAATTGAAAAATATTTCAAAATACGAATTTTACCCTGCAAATTTATGCAGAGTGAACAAAGTAATAGAAAGAAAATTTAGATGAGTAACAGGATAACAGAAAAATTAAAATAGTTTAATCAGACAATAATAATTATAATATAAGGTATTTTCTCCCTCCTTTCCGCGTGCCTTCGCAGTATAACTGGAAGCACGCTCAACCCGTATTCGGGAGGTTTGGAGTTCGAATCCTGACGAGGACTGATTTCATCAGTTGTCTGACATTGAAAAAATTCTGCAATGACTCTATAATATAATTTAATTTTTGATTTAGCAATGATTCTACTTCCGAAACGACCAGACCTTCGTCTCAGTGTGCACAAAATTAAAATAAATGAGGATAAAAATTAAATAAATAAAAAAAATATATAAAATAAAGAAAAACTTGATGATAAAGCAAAAAACGCTCATGTTTCAAAATAATAAATAGTAATTCGATAAAAATGAATTTTATGAATAACTCTTTTTGAAAAAATTTTTCATAAATTTTACTAGTTTTGAAACTTGAAATATGCATGTATTATTATAGTAAGTAGTATATATATGTAGCAATATGTTTACTGCATTAGCACAGTGATACATATTATATACACAAGCAGATAAAATACATCAGTACATTGCAGATATCAATCCATATATTTCTGTAATCATCAATACATTTTTGTAATCATCAGTACATTTTTGTACATGAATACATTTTTGTAAAAATGCATTCGAAATTTGCACAAAACAATAATAAAATGAGAATTTTACACGCATACATACATTAGTACCATACAGCTGAATTTATGTTAGCGTACAAGTAATACACAGCCGCACACCGCATCTATACACACTTATGTATGTGCGCGTGTTCATTTATGTGCTTTATGTGCTGTGTGTATGTGCGCGTGTTCATTTATGTGCTTTATGTGCTGTGTGTATGTGCGCGTGTTCATTTATGTGCTTAACATAATAGAACTACCTTAAGTAATGAAATTAATACCCAAGTTAATCAAACAATTTTTATAAACTGTGATTTATATTTGTGCTATTACACAAAGTCTGCTTTAAAAATAATGATCATATTAGTAGGGAAGGAGCATGGAAGGAGCATAATAAAAAATAATTGTTTCTAAGACTCAATGTCTGAAATTTAAGAAAGAGCTAAATGTGTAATTTAAAAGACAAAACTTTCGGTAACAATTTACATTGGCTCGAAAATAAAATGACTTTTTACTTTAAGGAATTGTTTTCAAATCTACACCTACTCTTACCTTACCAGGGTTTAATAATAAACACTGAGAAGCGGTTTCGATCGTAAAACAGTGCTACTTTCAAAGATTTAAATCGCACTCCAGATAAAAAGGAAAATTCGTGCATTTATATTAATATATTCAATATTTAAAAATCAGTCAAGCATTTATGGACTATATGTGTCTAATTATTACGGTTCTTAACTGACTGAATTATTGTGCTTAACTAATATTCATTAGAAGACCGAATTTTTTCTATTTTTGAACTTCAAGTTGAAGTGCTTTATCTTTGGAATCTTCACTATCCATTGTTAGAGTTACAACCAACGTCTTTTCTTGCTCACTGGTTTTTTAAGTGGCAAGTAAAACTTGACTTGCAGAAATACTAACATGTCCACCCCTCCCAATAAATATGAACTTAAAAGAGGGATCTTGTTCTCAGTAGAATAATCCTCTCCCCTTCGGAATGGCATCTTTTCATTCTCAGCAGAGCGAGAAAGCTGTCTATCCTCGTTTCCTAAATTGAAAATATTAATGATTCTGTTTGCTTTATCGATTGCAGCTCTTTTTTTTTCCTAAATAAACAAAGCCTTTATATCACCTTCAACAGAAATTACTATTCCAGCTACAATTATCTTAGGCGATATGTAGAATTATATTTTTATATATACTCGGCCCCCTTCGATTCGAAAGATACCCCATCTGATCCTGAGTTGGCAGAACGGAGGTTGTGGCAGACAGGTATCTTGCCGATAAGAGCGCCACCTGGCTTGTTAACCTCACAACCTAAGTGACAAAGGCTAACCACGATCGCAAGCGAAAGATCTTGTTTCGGCTGCTAGCTGCACCATATATTCTTCAATCTTGGCACTTACAAGATGGTTGTAAAAATACTTAACGTGGGAACGATGGACAACGAGATAAAGCCTCGAAGTCGTCATGGCCTATGGCCGTTGTTTGAAATGATGGCTTTCGAGAAAGCTTCCCAACAAAATACTGGGGCATTTCAGAAAATGTAAGATGTCCCTTCTTTATGTTACGATGACAAATTATATATTCTTCGCAATCTTGTACAACTGTAAACACACCTCTTAATGCTCAGCACTATAAATGCATAGTAAGTGGGCTTTCCTATGAATAAGATTTTTTTCTTCGATAAAGTTGTACACTTATTAAAGTTCCTGAATAAAGTTTAACTTTCTCATCAAAAGAATTTCAATCTAAAAATTTCAGATTTCAAGTCCTCCTGAAAAATTGAGAATGCAGTCTAACTTTTCGAAAAGGTTACGATTAATGATTTTTAATAATTGAAAGATATAGTAAATTAAAATACACAAATGTTTCTCTTCTCTTTATAATAAAAATAAACCTAATTTCCAGTTTTTAAAAGTAAATCTTAACTCTTAAATAATATTTAAATTCAATTTAAAAAAAACTTCAATTTCCTAAGCTCCGGCGTTGAGCTTTCAATTTCTTCTTTTTAACGTAAAATAAAAGCGTAAACGATTAATAATAATTAATAATCAAAATTAATAAATATTAGTTAATCAAAATATGATATATATATATAAGAAAGAGATGAACATATGTTAGTTAAAGTTAATATGAATCAAAAATGGTAAATCATGTAACGGGAAGGCTCAAATTATAAATAATTTGAAGTGAAAACTTGGGAGACAAAACTGAAATAAAAGTAAATTAGCATAAAAATAAAATAAAAATCCCTAAATAATGAATAATAATTGATAATTCCTTCACTTTCATCAAAGAATAACAAAAAGAATTATCAATGAAACTACGTTTCTGAATTAACTGCAAAAGAAAACAGTCAAGAAATTATTTTTTAAATTTAAAATAAAAGTAATTAAATGAACAAAACTTAACTTTCTTAAAGGAATATATATATACAGGGTGTTTCAGAGGTCGTGGGACAAACTTGGAGGGTGGTGGAGCGTATTAAAGCATGCATTTTTTGTGTATGAATGTAGGATCTAAAGTGACGGGTTAAGGCAGGAACGCAAAAAAACGACACGAGAGGAAACTGTGTTTACGTACAAAATCAACGCAAAGTGCTTCTTTGCAGCAATACAGTATTCACAATAAATGTTCAAAATTGTGACCACCAGCAGTAATACATGCTTGGTAACGTCGCAGAAGGGATTGACGAACATTTGAAAAACGGCAGGCATTTCACGCACGCTTGCAGCCGCAATGGATAGTCGTGCATCGAGGTCCTCTAGTGAGTCAACGGGAGTATCGTAAATGATGCTCTTCAGATGGCCCCATAAAAAAAATCCAAGTGGATAAATCTGGCGAACGGGGTGGCCATCGAACGGGTCCCCCACGGCCAATCCATCGGCCCGGAAATGTCCCATCCAAGTAATTGCGGACCCGCAAGTGGTTATGGGCTGGTGCCCCATCATGCTGGAAGTACATACGATCATGAACGACAGCCGGAACATCCTGCAGCAATTCCGGTAGCACTTCTTGCAGAAAAATATGATAACATAAGCCATTTGTACGTGCAGGTAAGAGGTATGGGCTTATGAAGTAGTCGTTAACAATACCCGCCCACACATTCACGGAGATGTGGCTTTGGAATGCACGTGGACGTGTGCTAAGTGGATTATGAGTTGCCCACACGTGCATGTTGTGGCTATTGAAGATGCCGTCCTGTGTGAAGGTTGCCTCGTCCGTGAATAGCACATCCGATGGGAAATCCGCCTGCGCCTCACACTGCTTCAAGAACCAATGACAGAAATGAACTCGAAGAGGGTAATCTGTCTCTTGCAAGGCTTGGAATCTTTGCAAATGGTATGGGTGCAAACCATTTTCATTCAATACTCTCCAAACGGTGGAATGACTCAGCTGCAGACGACCTGGAATAGCTCTTGTACTTGTCTGAGGTGATTTATACACAATGTTCAAGATGGATTCTGCAATGCGAGGTTGTCGTGCAGTTCTTCTTCCACTTCTAGTGTCTGAGGTGGCTTGAAATGACGCGTTTTCACACAGAGACCGATGCAAGATCTCAAACATTGTGTGCTTCGGCATACGCCTGTTCGGAAACCGTTCTTGGCACAACCGTAGCGTTGCTCTGCCGTTCCCATTAGCAGCACCATATATGAGATGCATCTCAGCTTTTTCCCTGTGAGTAAACTCACCCATTACGCTCGACATCAAAATTGCAAATGATCCTCTGATGCATCGGATCGTGGTTTGTCCGGCTCATTACCCCTTCTACCGCTGCATTGCCAGCCAATCACAGCTGTAGTTCCTATTACTGTTAGTGTTCCCTTTTTTGAACATTTTATTTATTTTGAATAGTGTATTGCTGCAAAGAAGCACTTTGCGTTGATTTTGTACATAAACACATTTTCCTCTCGTGTCGTGCTTTTGCGTTCATGCCTTAACCCGTCACTTTAGACCCTACATTCCTATACAAAAAATGCATGTTTTAGTACGCTCCACCACCCCTCCAAGTTTGTCCCATGAGATCTCTGAAACACCCTGTATATAGTACATATAGATAACACGGAGCAAAGCAAATTAAAACTGCGATTATTCTGAAATAAAGGATTCCTTAATACTAAAATGGATATTTGCTCTTAATAAGAAAACCTATATACATAATACAAGAAGAAATACTACTTAACAGTGAACTTCAAGAACTACTTTGGATATTTTAGCTAACAAACTGTTAGTATACAAAAATACAACAAACAAATGAAAAATATCGTGCATAGCAAGCAAAATGAAAGTGGTCGTATTTGTTCATGACACCACGATCATCTGTTCGTCTGCTTTATATACTCAGGGCATTATTATTTATAAAAGTCCGACATTTTCAGCTTTGTTTCAGGCTTTTCTGTTAATTAAACTTCGGGATCGGGGATAATCGACTGTTTTATGGAAATCCACTAACTCACAGAATGTGGATGGATACTTAAAAATAATTTTTTTGTTACGAAATAGACTGTTCTGGGAACCACGTAATTTACGTACAGTTTTACAGAATTTGCACTTAATACTGAAAATGAGGCATATCGATCAGCATTGTAGCAGAAGAATACAACATGTAAGTAATTCTTCACAATTTAGGGGAATGTTAAAGAATAAAGTACTTTTTTTTTTCAAAGATTGCAAAAGTACAAAGTACTTTAGAAGCCACCTAAAAGTCTTCAGGACTAAAACTTATTGATACGCGAACATCATACAGAGAAAAAATTGTATGCATTTTTATCAAATGCATTAGCTTTAAAAACGCTGTGTATATATTCAGAGCCATTATCATCAGCGTCAAATTTTCTTTTGCATGTTTCTAACCTTCCTGATCTAAACCTACAGCCAGATTGATTTCTCGAATTTTATCTTGGCTAAGAGATGGGTTTTGCAAAGGTCCTCGGCTTAGGCCTTGGGCATATTATAGAATGACAATACGAATTTATCCAACCCACTTCCATTTTTGACAGAGAAACGCCGGGAAGGGATGGGAGAATCTCTTACGCCATTTCGTCTACCATCATCCTCTCAAGAGTACTTTCGACATGACAGTATTTTAAATGTCTAGTGCCCCAAAGGGACTGTGCATTTATAACATCCACGTTTTCTCCAAAATTCGAACTATGCGCTAGGATATAGAAGCTTCTCATCTAGTACCAAGGCAGCGCGGCTGCGTATATATATATATTGTAATGGCTCCGTAATTCTGTAATGATACATACTCCATAACATAAAAAGCAACGCATCAAGAATGCCCATACCTTACAATAGAATAAGCAAAGGATTAATTTTGAGGGGCCACTGACATATTAGCTGGAGCTCCAGCGCATTGCAATGATGCATCCAGGTGGTATTTATTGTTACGGGCACTGTTACACTACTTTGGACAGAGCGCGGCTTGTTCTTCATCCCACAAACCTCCGTATTGGGCGGAAGGCGGGGATCAGGCAAATTTGACCTTTGGAGAGCATTGTTATTTATTGCTGCCTGTTCCACACTAACCGGCGACGGATCTTTTTGGTTTCTCTCCATCACGCGAGCTGCCCCTACCCATAAACTTTACATAAAATACAGAGGACAGCGGATCTGGACATCCAGTCGTCCGAACACTGTTCCGTTACTGATAGCCTGATTTAGGGACTTACAATTAGTACCCTTTTGGTCCAGTCGTATAAAATGATCTTCCCTTGGGGTTCTGGAACCGCCAGACTCGTTTTTTCTTGCCCCCCCCCCAGACTAGCTACTGTCATAGTAAATTACTTAACCACTATGTGCACATCCAGTGGGTATCCGGATGGTAAAGGGCATTCCAGAGGTAAGGCACAAGGCGAAAATGGTTCTGTCGACCTACGTGGACTGCACCAATGTTTCGCAGATGAATTCACAAACAGTATGAGCAAATGTCACCAATCGAGAGAGAACGTGTAGTTGGACTAAAGGAAGCCGGGTGGACAAATCACAGGTACGATAGATATTTGGGTCGGAGTAATGCTACCATTCGTCAGAACCACTCTACAATTCGAGATTCGTACAACACATCAAGAAGGTGGCAGTGGAAGCCTGATGCCTCCTTATCAAAAATCTGATATGTAAACGGGGCACTAGAAACTGCAATGACACATAGGCGACTCAGTGAACGGAGCTGTCACGGAGACCATTGCGCCGACTGCCCCTCACCGTTGCACACCGCTAGGTACGTTTTAGTGATGCCGGGCTCATTCAGCCTAGGATGTTACGGACGGGAGCCCTGCTTTGAAATGAGCCCCGATGACCAGCGAAGACACGTGTTAGGACGTTCAGGATGACTCACCTGAAGTTCTCCGTTACGCAGCCCGTCAACCATGAGTTATAGTATGGAGTGCCATTTCATTTGATAGCCGGACCCGTTTGGTTGTATCCATGACACCTTTACATCATGGCCGCACATCGACGAGATTCTACGCCCTGTAGTGTTGCTCTTCCTTTCACGGACCCATGGGCTTACATTTCAACAAGATAACGGCCTCGCACGGCATACCCTTCTTCCTTTAATAATTAAATAAATTAGTAATTAATTAAAGAAAATTAAAAATGGACTTACAAAGAGAAATCCTGCGCTATTTCTGCTAAGATTATAATTATAAATTTTAATTAAAGACATTAATTTTGATTTTCTTTTAGGAAACGAAGATTTATATTAATTTATATTATTTTTCATTTGGCATAGAAATTTTATTCAAAAACCGAAAGAAACGAAACACGATCAAATTACAGTTACTAGTGATTTCATGCAAAGAGACTAATTCCCTTGTAAAATCAAGATCTATCTATGGAAAGGGCAATAATTAATCTTGTATATTTCGTGCTTTCTATTTTCTTTTATTATTAAAATTTGAGTTTCATTAATTAAATTTAATTCAATTTCCATACTTTGCATTCCACAGTTTTTTCAGCATTTAGTAAGACTTAAATTATTTAAATCTCCCTTTACATTTAAGTTATTTAATTAATTACAGTGCCACGCAGACGGTATAGTGGTTAGGGGAACCTACTGTTGGTTAGTGTTCGAATCCCGTAGAAGACATGAATGTAAACTGTCTGTCATAGGAGATAACGGTGGTCACCTATTAGGTGCTTCAACTGTTACTGAGGAGTTACATCCTTTCATGTTTTGCTTCCATTCTGACCTTTTCTGACGGAACAATGCGCTGAAACAGAAATTTAAAGAAGTCCAAGTAATCGTTAAAAAAACATTCATTTGTACCGGGAGTTTCGCCACAGCCTTTTAAGTCACCAAATCTCAACGTTATCAAACACACTTTGGAAGGCATGCAAAATGGCGTGTGGAAAATAGAAACCCTTATTTCCAAATGCAGCAAATTATGGACCGTTCTGCAGGAATTGTGATTTTCACTATGTGCAGTATATTCCCTCCTACAGTTCTGCATTCTCATGAAAGACCTACTAAGCAAAAGATTGTGTACCAGCAGCCCTGAAGCGATCGCAAATACGTAAAATAATGAAGATCCGAATAATTCAAAAAATTTCGTTGTAACAAATGGTATCAAAGAACAGATTAAAACGTTTATCTTGATTATTCGAGCTGGTGAACACAATATATCATTTGACGTCATTCAGAATCGAAACGGCAAGCAGCGCAGATGATCTTAGTAATGAGTTGAACGTGCCTTCTGACAGTTCTGTAGTAGATAGAATAGGAGTAAGGTATATATATTCATAGGAGAAAAGCAATTTACAATGTCCCTCCTCCCGCAAAGAAGCTGTAAGGGTAACTGGTGTTGAAGAAATTTTTTCTTGAAATAATTTCCGTACATATGTTGTTTACATAAATTTCTTCATCTTATGTTAGTTTTTTTTAATTTTTTTTTATTTTTTTTTATTTAAGAAGACGTGATGAAATAGGAATCAGCCTGTGACACAAACATTTAGTTTCCGTTTCATTTGCTAGCAAATATTTTTCTATAAAATACGACGCAAATATACCAGGAATTAATTTTAAACGTTCATGAGATATATTTATGTTAAAACTACAAATATGAGGGTAAAAATGATATGCAGGAATCAGATTTAACATAGCGATTAATTTATGCATGTGGTTGAAAGAGAATATTAAAAAAATATTTTAAAAGCTATTTTTAGGAGTGTTAGAAAATAATTAGAATAATTCATATGAATGCTTAGTTAAAATATATATTTGCGCTTAAAACAAAGTATTTCCTTATAAAAATGGATTTTAATACAAGTGCTTTTCTTTTTATACCTGGATTTTCTAATATCCCCACACGCCTCCTCATATTAAAAAATAAATAAATAAATAAAAATAAAAAAAATAGATCTTATATCCCGAATTACATCAGTTCTGCAGCATATTTTACACATTAGCCTTCAGATTTGTTCTTCAACTCGAAATAACATGCAGCTAATTATACAAGCATTGAAGGAATAAGAATATACATAAAAATTTAAGACATATCGAATTACGATATCTTATTTAACTGCTCATATACAGCGTAATGATATTCCGTAAACTTGTAGGCCCACCAGCGGCCGAGTGGTAAAGACGCTGAACACTGGTAGTTCGGTCCGAGGTTCGAATCCCGCGAACGGACTGGCTGCATGGGCGTTTTCGTGGTTTTCCCCATGTGTAACGTGTATACGAGCCAGTTTCCCTTAGAAAGTCCTCCACGAAGGCATCCCTCCCACTAGGCAGATAGCCCTCGCGTGCTTTGCCATAATTGAATAACCCAACCCAACCCGTAAACTTGTACTGTAATTAACAGTTAAAAAGTCAATTCCAAAACGTTTCATATTTCCTTACTTAAATTGTTACTGAGGCATGACGGAGATGTAAAAATGTGAAGTGTATTTAATAAGTAAAATTAAAGGAATAACTTATCCAAATTAAAATTTGAAAAGTAACAGCTTATATTAGGTATTTCTTTCACAACTGTCCATAATGCGCCACATTAGAATTTTCCTGCGTTATGATAACATTGTGAGAAATTTAACTCGTAACTGAATATTTATTTGTAACAAAATGAGAATATCGCCCTTTAATGTTTAGTTAAAGGAATAATTTCCAGGGCATGTGTGGTATGCAGACACATTACTGAGATCAACTCATTGGCATGAAGGTAGGATTGCGCTAAGAGACAAAGACCCACCGATAGAATGACAAAGAGCTCGTGTCAAAGTAATGAACGCCACTTATCACTAACCGATCCATGACAAAAGAATTTCTCAACCGAAAGTCAGACACATACGATCGGCAGAAGATGGAAGCATTCGCCTGAAGCCACATTCATTTTAAAGAAGCATTTGCGCCCGGGCCGTGTTTAACAACAAGGGTGACCAAAGAATGTCCACTGATAAGATGGTGGAGGGTCGTTCATCTGGTTGGGTTGTCATCACGCGTTATCTTTGACCCTCGCCAACGACCCGACGAACCTGACCGTTCATTGTATCTTGGCGATGCGGCGCCTTTTGGCGACACTACCCCTCTCTGATCTTATCTTCGGTGTAAGGATAAGTAAGCGGGAAAGAATGTGTAACTGGATTTGTCGGTCAAGTGTGTCTTCTGAAGCGACGCTTCTAAATGAGGAAAGTTTCTGCCGCCATGGGCGGTGTTTTTTTGAAGAATGGGTTTGCAATTGAGGTGACGAGCTGCGAGACCACATAGGCTTTGTAGCACTGCTCTTCAGTTTGAATAAATTGAATATATCCTTAATGATCTCATTATCATTCCCTCAAATTCCTCTGAATTTACAATCGGTACATGAAGTCAAATAACATAAAACGTACCTCGCATCAAGCAGATTCATTGCCTAATAAAATAATCAAGCTAAAAAAAAAAGAGTATTTTGGTATTTTTATCTAAACAACTATTACGTAGGTCAGTACAGAATTGTTGTAAATTAACGTCGGAGTTTAAAAAAATTGCCGTATAATTGAAAGTGGAATGTATATATTCAAGGCTGACGATCGTATTTAGGCAATGAAAACCTTAAAAAAATGTTTTTATGAAATGATTTGTAGTTTTTTATCTCTTTTACAATTTCATTGTTCAAAAATAATGCAGTCTAGAAACATTTAACTTTTACAAAAATTACTGCATACTGAATACATAAAAATAAATCGCAAGTAAAGTATATTTTAGTAGGTAAAGTGTAACTTGTGTAATGTATTCCTTTTTTTAGTCTTTACTAAATATTTTTTGCACATAGAGTTGATTAGTTTTTTATATCGGGGGAGTTTATATTGTTCTATTCTTCTATTCTGGCAATAAAATGTTCAGAATATCTTTTGAGAAGTACTAGTAGATTATACGTTCTAGAAGTCCAGCAGTGGCGAGTGGCTAAGACTGCTAAATACTGGTATTTCCACCTAGCTTGGGTTCAAACCAGGCGAACATGCTGGCTGCATGGTTACACTTTGCATTTTTTTCCCATGCGTAGCGTGAATACGAGCCAGTTTCCCTCAATGTTTTCCACGAAGGCCACCCTGCTTTTAGGTAGCTAGCTCTCGAGACTTTGCCGTACTGAAATAACCTAAACGTTCTAGAAATTCCTATAAATGTTTTATTAAATTCAGCTCAAGCGACTGGGAAATCCAGACAATCGTTTTGACACGTTATATACCAGCCAGATCATTCTCTGCTCAGCAATGCCTCAAAATCGTTGTTTTGAATTGCATTTCTTACTGCGAGTTCTTTGGCATTCTATTTTAAATTTCGCTCTAAAATATTTAAATAGTCCATTTTGTTTCCCTTGGACTCCCAAAAAAATGGGGGGGGGACGCTCTCCGTACACCCCTAAATCATGAAGCCATTTTTACCAGGAATTTAATAGGTAATAAATTATTTTATTAAGCTCAGTTTCAGGTTTCTCCAAACAAGTTCTCATCATTTAATGCTAAACATGCAGAATTTACCATTGTAAAAGAAAGTTATCAATTTCCAGAAATCATTAGGCCCACCAGCGGCCGAACGATAAAGTCGCTGAACACTGGTAGTTCGATCTCAGCTTTGAATCCCGACTAAAGGGGTGGCTACACGGTTTCCCTTCCCCCACCGGTGTAATGTCTTATGCGATCTACATATACAAAGGCATCCCTCCCCTTAGGCAGATATCCTTCGAGGGTTTTGCCATAATCAAATAAAACCAACCAACCAGCCAGAACTCATTGTTTTTATTATTGCATTCTTTTGCAATGAAGCGATTGTTTCCTTTAATTCCTCCAGTACTTGACATCCCTTTGTAATTAATTTATTGTTGTAATTAATTTTAAAGAACATTCTGACCTTAGAGTTGATGTAAAACTTGCTGATTTAAAATCTTTGTTTCGTTTCGAAATTATACGCTTTGAACTGTTTGATAGATTTCTCCTTTCCTTTTTCCACACTGAAAGTTTTTTTTTAATTCATTCACGTTATTTTTTCCGATTTTTTATTAGATTCCATTTGCGACACAAGAATTTTTGAACTTTGAAATTTATATCAGATGATTTCTTCAAGGCACTTCCTAAAACACTGTTGATGTCTGAAATAGTAGTTGTTGCTAATTTTGCAAACTGAAGTCCAAAAATTCGCCTTTCTATTAGGCGCACGCCAAATTTTTTTGGTCAGTACTCCGTTCCTTGTTTAACTGTAAATAGCGGGCTACAACCAAAGAGAAATTTGCAAGGTTATGATTTTGTGAGTTTACTTTCGCATTTTTGATGTCTGAAAGAGTTTCCGATAACATTGTAAAAATTAAACACATGAAATTTCATATTTAAACGAAAAACCGAAAAATATTTTTAAAATCCAAAACTTTTAAGAAAATTTCGTAAAACTCAAGTCAAAAAACACAGAAAAAGTGATAGAGCAATAAACGGACCGCGTGCTTCCATAAAATTTTTGTTCTCTACCTCTGTTTAGAAAAGATAGATTGTAATTTTAAAATTCCACTTGATAGGAGCTTCGATCCAGCACTCCGGACAGCAGTGAAGTTCAGCGAAAAAAGCAATTTACAGGTTGCAGAAATTCGCGTTTTCAGAGTTTTTTTACTAATATGTCAGCTGATTAAAGTCGAACGAAGATGAGAATGTTCGAAATGGCTTTTCACGAATTTTTGGATATCCTCTTTCGAATACCTGTACATAGATATTTTGTTAGAGTAAGGTTATACAGATAGTTTATATTCTTAGATTAGGTATATGTCCTTTAAGTAGATTTTTCTAAAACGAAACGACTCTTTTTAAACTTTATGTGGAACTGTCACTGAATCTTGAAATCGAGTTGATTGAGTTGAAATTACGTAAAAATGTTCTCCTTATCATTAAACGCTGTCTTGCATTGAAACTTTAGTGAACTGCATAAGACGCTCCAAATAAAATCTTCGGGTATTTACGTATTATAGCAACCACTTTAGTAGAAGTCGCTAAATTTACAGAAGTCGCCGAACAGTGCTAACCACGCTCATAACAGTTATTCAGGCAATCATGTGCTTGGTAAATATTCAATTTCCAACGTCGCCATTTTCGAAAGCGTTCTTTTTACTTATTGAAATTATGACTTTTATAGAAAAATTATGATTATTTTTTACCTTAAACACAAATTTCAAATTCGTGCTTGTAGAGTTTTCCTGTAATAGAAGAAACAGAGGTGAACTTTGTGCGGCAGTACAGTATTTTGCCGCAAAATCGCTAAAAGATTAATGGTTCGAATCTCTTCTAAAAGCGATCGCTACGAAATTTCTACAACGACAGACACAAAAACCTGTTTGTAAATAGGTTTACTGACTGTTTTTTATTTTTTTTTGGTATGGGGGGGATAAATAGACTGTTGAAATGTAAAATATGTATATATACCTCTAAAATAACAAAAACAAATTTAGAAGTCAATGACAAGCAGGAATTTTGATGTCGTAGAATGCTGAGATGCCGATCCACACTGAATAAGAAATCTGGCAGTCGAGGCAGAGTAAATCATTTTATTTTCAGTAAACATATTGCGGCCACAAACAACTTGGCACAATATTTGTGCCCATTTCAAGAGGTTTACATTTTTTGTAACTTTGCAGCAAGAAGAAGTAGCAGACAACAGTCCAACTAGGCTGAAGAGTAGCGAGCAAGTGCAAGTATTCAGGGTGAAATCTGAATTCAGACTGAGTTAATTTTGGTTTACAATGCGTTTTTATTGGATAGTTAACACTTCTGTAAAATTATTATTGGCTGCTTGATTTTTAATTCCATTTACCTCACCAGAATTATGTAAGAGTCTACATGGATTAATTTAGAAATGACGCAGTGCAGAGAGAGGTTACTATTTTTAGAATTGAGAAGGGAAATTTACGTTGCTAATTTAATCTTTTAATTCTTTATTTTTCTTACATAAATATATGTATTACAATGAAACTAATTGTTCTTTTTCTTACGTAAACTTCGCCAAACTGAGCAAAGGTGGTTGCGGTAATATGTAAATACCAAATTTTCTTATGCTTCTGACCTCAAACATATTATCCAATAGTTATAATTTTCATTTGTTAGATAAATTCACACAAAAAAGTCTTGAAATTCCAACATTCTGTTTGTATAAACCTTTGATAGCCTAATACCTTTCTGCAAACTATGATGCTTTCGTAACAAAGCTTTTGGTAATGAATGAAACGTTTTATACTTTCTATGGTACCATCCTTTAGGGAATGATTGATGTGTACGTGACCGCTAGAAATTACATTCGTAGTAAGTGCATTACAGCTGCCTTGATGATATTATTTTGACTACCTCTTTGTTAATAGCAGCCCCCCCCCTTCAAGATTGAATCGCCAGTCAATCGCGATTTCTCGCCAAAATCTGGCTGGTAATACCTCCCCACATGATCGTATATTAGCACCGTGTTGCATTTTTGCTCTCTCCGCGTGTTTTTATATTATTCATTTTTGATTAGGTTTTCGAATTCGCCTTGTTTATTTTAAAATATATTCATTCCTTTTGTGTGTGTGTATAGCGATACCAATATTTAATTGGCTCTAGTGTAGAATTGGGTGCCCCTTGTTTTTTGGCGAAAAATTTTGTTCAGTTTTGGCGATGAAACCCCATTTCTTTTTACCATCAGAGTTTTAACATGGTTTTAGCTTCTTGATTTATTTAATTGAAAATAAATCGATGTGCACATGGACAAAGTCAAAATGTGCAATGACTAGTTTGTGCAATTCTCTGATGTTTTTTTTTTTTAAGTGAAAATAGGTCGATGTGTACATGGACACGGAGTTTGTGAAATTCTTTGACTTCTTGTTTTGGTTTTGTGTAGCGGCCATCTGGAAATAGTTCCTTCCCGGCGCCGATCTTGGCGTCTAAAAAGAATCGCCAAAAAATAAGGGGTACCCAATTGTAAACTTTTACCATTTTGAATTATTATAAAAGGAATTTGAAAGTATTTTTAGATGTCTCTTTCAGTTTTCTGGAAAAAAGAAAGAGAGCAGCTTTCAAAATTCCGTTGATTTTCAGATTATTATTTACCATATTCACAAATCAAGACATAAAGTCAAATTAAATAATTAAGTCAATAATAATGATATAAGCTGCAAGTAGACCCACCAGCGGGCGAGTGGTAAAGTTACTGAACTCTGATAGTTCCGACCTGGGTTCGAATCTCGGCGAATGGATTGGCTACGTGGCGTTTCGTGTTTTTCCCTATCTGTAACGCATATACGAGCCAGTTTCCCTTAGAAAGTCCTCTACTAGGTAGATAGCTCTCGCGTGCTTTGCCGTCATGAAATAAACCAAATGAAAGTTGCAGTTACATCACTGTGTTAAGTGGTAAATTATAATTAGTGTATCATTAAACGATTAAGTCACTAAGTTTGGTAATTACCCATCCAATAATGTAGAAATTCTAATAAACTTTTTCGCATTAAATTTATATCAAGTTCAAATTCATTTCAAATTTTTAAAAGCTAACCTGCAAAAATATATTTTATCACGCACAGTGATGATATTGGAACTCCAGATGTTATCTCATGTTCAAGATGCCATCTTGTAAGTGGAGGCACAGCAACAAATAACCAGAAAATACCTTTCGTCTCAAAGCTTCTATCCAAAGGATACCGCTGTTATATACGCGAGTTGAAAGCGAATTTACGTAAGAAGTTACTTCGTCTTCCCTCTTCCATGATATATGTTCCCAAACATTAAGTCAATTGGTTTCGACGACACAGTCCTAAATCCAGTCCTCGGTTGGACGAGGTGACAGAACAGAGGCGAAGATATTCAGTTCTTACCAACAAACAAAACAAAACATTAAACAAAAAGCGCTAGAACAAGTTTCCAATTTTTCTTGACACTGCAGTATGCGGTTGACGAGAAGGAAAAAAAGAAGGGCGGTAAGGAGAAAGATACGAAGAATGTTAAGCCATGAGGTCGGATTTCAATTTGTGGTGTTCCATTCCAGATTCTCGTTCCTGATAAAATTTCGGCGCCTTTTACCTGGTGTCCAGATTAAAAGATGCTGTAGATCTTGTCTCGGAAGTTTTTGCCTGGGAATATTTTTTCCTCTTTTAAAAGCTGCGTGTGGTACGATGAGTCTCCTTTGTTGCAATTCTTCAAATACTTGAGAAAGAATGATTGCCTTAAAAGTATTGATATTTTGAAAGAATATTATTTACTCGCTTAGAATGAGGAAAGAGAAAATTACCTACCTGCGAGTTACAGCTAAGTTGGGGGATTCTGCTTTCTCGCTTTATGTTTATCAGGAATGTTTGGAAACATTTGCTACATCTGCTACCAATTCCATAAATCTCATTTTAAATATTTTATCCGCACATGATTTTCTTGGTTCACTTATTCTTGTGTATATAGAAGCAATGCTCCACGACTTCAAAAGGCGTATCAAAGAACACGTACTAAATAGCACACATAATAAACAAGCTTTAGACAAGAAAGTTAAAATGTTGAAGAATCTTTCACCATTACGAAAATTGACAAGCCAGTAACAACTTTAGTATCATTTGAAAGGGTTTTCTACTATAATCTGATTAAAAAAGAACTCCATGGCGTATAGAAAATGTTCCGTTATTTGTATGATCTGTTTTAATTACGGCTGTTTTATTGTTATTATCTTTACCAGTTTCAGCTGGTGCAATTACAATATTATTAACTGGTCGAAATTTTAATACATCATTTTTTGATCCTGCTGGAGGAGGAGATTCTATTTTATTTCAGCATTTATTTTGATTTTTTGGTCATCCTGAGGTTTATGTTTTGATTTTACCAGGTTTTGGTATTATTTCTCTAATTGCCTATCATAAAGTTACGGCGAATATCCAGGAAAGACGTTTCACTGCAATTCATCGTAGACTTAAAATAACCTCAAATATATTTTACTACAGATTCTCCAACCTTTATGCATTGCCCAAATTTTACAAAACTCCAGTTAAATTTGAATTTATCGCTAACGGGACCAGAAATTACATGAAAGAAATAGACCACCGTTTGGCTAAAATACTTTAAAAAGTCCTCTACTTTATTAAAGATACACAGATGCAAGATCACAATTTCAACTGGATAATAAGTAATAACACACCAATACTAGAAGCGTTTTGCACTATTAATGTTGAAAATATTTTCTGTTATGACTTTGAGAATTTATACACGGCTCTTCCGTTACAAGAAGTATTTGACAGTCTTTTAACTATACCGAATTTATTTTCACAAATTATTACGATTATTTCCAAAGAAGAATGGCAGCTGTATTTAAAAATTATTCTTTTTAATAACTACATTGCTTTTAAAAACGCTTTTTCTTAAAGAAATCAAAGGTATCCCACGACCGATGGCGTAATGGCAAACCGCACATTGAGTTGATCAATGTTAACGAATTTCGCTTACTGCGCATGCTCAATAGTGTACCGTTGGCGTGGGACAAAATACTGGCGAATAAAAATAAACAACCGCACACAAGACTTCGTCATGCAGGCCCTAGCGACTCTTTACGATTGTGATACTATAGACACTTTTTTGTGCTTATTGCACTTGCTTCTGGTTCATTTCATTTTATTTCAGTTTATTTTGTTCGTAAACATTACATTTAATATCAATTATTTGTAATAATTTCTTTGGCTTTAATTCAGCAATTTAAACTAGATATATTCCAGAAGTTGTTAAAGTATTTATGAATGGAACGCATGGTAAATAATCGATTGCTTTTATTCCTCAGAAGTGCAATCAATAAACAATATCATGTAATGTTTGTAATCCTTCTTAAACGAAAATTTGGGGAGTTTACAATTGACATTTACACCTAAGTAACGAAGCGACGTACAACTTAACAAGTTTTAAAACCCGAACTGTTTACGTCTAGATAACAGAACATCAACCATATACCATATTTATCTTCTTTTAAAATTACGCCAAATTCTCTTCTGGGCATGCGCAATGTGCGTAATTCGTTTAACATTGTTCAACTGAATGTGCGGTCTACCATTACGCATTCCCGATGGGGACCAGCTCTATTCAGCGATCTGTAATGTGTACCTTTTCGCCAAGGCATTTCATTTTCAACAACAGTTATCTCAAGTACAACGTTCATATTACTCTAACATTTACAGATGCATAGATGATATTGTTGCAAACAACAACTTCAATAAAAACAGAATTCGATCACATTTATCCTTCATGTTTGGAACTCAACAGAACTAGCTTTCAACAAGCAGATATTAATTACCTTGATTTGCAAATTATCAATCTTAAAGATATCAAGATTTACGACAAAAGAAGAGATTTTTATTTCCCTACTATTAAACTCATCCATTGGCACTTCAATATCTACAAAAGAGTAATTCTAAATACCATACATACTCAGCGCCTTAGAATAAAAAAATGTTTCCAACAAAGTCGAATACTTACAAGAAGAAATCAATTATTTAGTCAAAATTCTCTTAGAGAATAAAGTACCTCTCTGTAACCTCCTCTTCATTGTATCTGACATTATAATTAAACACTCATATTCATTATATCTGAGATCTTGGTGCAAATCCAAAATCGCCAAATATGGTTGGGGACGCTATGACAATAAAATACCTTATTTATTATTTTATTACTAAAAAATAATAAAATAATAATAATACTGTTCAAAATTTCTATAACTCTGAAGAAAGCTGCTAGTAACTTCTTTTTTTTTTAAATTTCTCATCTATAGTAATACGATAATTATAACTTAAACCTTAATCGGAGGTAATAGTTGGATGGCTACGGTAAGAAATTTAATGTAAATATGTACTAAGTTTTTATTTCTTTTCCCTTTCAATTATTAATATTTCTTTCTACTATTTTATTAATTTATTACTGGCAAATTTTCTTGGTTTTACTTAAAAAAAAAGGGGGGGGACCTTTTAGTTTCAAAGACGTTTTGTACCCCAATTACGTGAAGACGTTTATCTTTTTTAACACATTTTCCCTTTTCCTCAACTTTGAGCTAGTACGTTTTAAGATTTTACAGAAGACAGCACCTTTTTAGAGTTTAACGCTGCCATTTTGAACTTCTACAATTACCCTTCCCCGTGGTAATAATTTTTACGATCCCACCCACATTGGACACCCCGCAAACAAAGTTTAACAGTATAGGATTTTTTGAACACATTTTTAAATGGTTTGTTTTGCTAGTGGAAACTTTGAACCTTATCGCATACTTTTTCCAAGAACTACAGTCTTCGGCTTCTTCAGAGCCACTATGAATTCTACAAGAAACTGAGTTTGACCATCTGAAAAATTTAGTAAATTTTCGTTTGAAGGATGTTGTATGATTTCAGTAAGTTTGCGTTTTTTCAGTTTTGTATTTCATAGGTTCTTTCAATTTTGTTTTTATTGGACTTTCAATTTTTTGCCGAATTAGGCTCTTTGATTTTATTATTTATGCAATCTCCATGAAAAGGTATTCGTTTTCTTGGAATTAAAAGTTTAGTTAAACATAATCGGGGACCACCCATTTCTAGAATATTGTTTAAATGACTACTTCGTTTAAAGTATACTTAGATTGCGATCTAACTTTATATTTGAATTTGGATTTCGGATTTGCATATAATGTTTTTAGATCAATTTGGTTTTTTTTCGAATGGCCATTTTAGAATATGTAATGCTTTGATTTTTTGTAGTCAATTTGAAACAATGTTATGTTTTATTCTGTTTTCCAAGTGTTTCGAAGGAAAAAAAAAAATCCTGGTGCATTTGAGATTCACTTTTTTTGGTTTTATATGAGTTTTTATGTAATATAAATTTGTTTCTTTTTTCAGTTTTTGATCTCAAATTTACCGAGAGAACGGAACGAAGCATATTAACCAACTTTTATGAAGCTTTAATTCATTTTCTCTTGATGAAGTCGGAATTAAAGTTTCAATAAAGGGAGATTAATTTTTATACTTTTGTTATCTTGTACATATTTTCCCTTTTTGAATTTCTAGTTTTCGAAGTTTGTATTACTGTGATCATTCTTACTTTGAAATGTTTTGACTTTATGTTTATCCCCTTTACAAGGATGAAATTATTAATATTGTTGAGGAATCGCCTTGCTTTGACTCCAATTTACTTTAGATGCTTTAAGTTTATTTGACTTCAATCCTGCAGCTATAGCGCAGGAACGGGTTTAAAAAATTTGCTTTTTTTGCCTCTTATTAAGTTTCTTTATATATTTATATATATATATATGTATTTGAATTTAACAAAATTTCTATTCGTAAAAAAGCAATTTAAAGTAAACAATTAATTATAGAAATAAGTTTAAAAGAAATTATAAATAATTTATATTGTTGCGAACTAATCTACAATATCATTTAAATTCTGAGAACATAAGTAAATCAAGTGCAAGTAGCAAAATCTATTAACAAATATAAAATTGTAATAAATTTTTTAAATCCTAAAAATAAAAAAAATTGCATAAGCGAATAATTGCTGAGCTGGCAGAAGACAGACTTATCAAGGGGAAGTTGCCCGCAAACCGAACTCTTCAATTATTCAATTCGTGTTTCGTCATTTATGTAGACAAGTGTAAAATTCAAAACCAAAAGTAAAACCAAATGATGTGACCTACCAAAAGTAATTCAAACGAGTGGAACTTTAGTTTCTAGTTTATTTTTAGTATGTTAATAGTTTCTATATCTTTTATGTTTATATGCATATTCGTGTCGGGGAAGTTTTTGGTGGGCAAGAGTTTCTAAATTAAATTGGTTTTCTAAAAAATTGGTATTATAAAGGGTATTGTTTTGTATTGGCTTTGATTTGTTCTTTTCTTAAAGTTTCACTCGTTTGAATTGCTTTTGGTAGGTCACATCATTTGGTTTTACTTTTGGTTTTTGAATTTTACACTTGCCTACATAAATGACGAAACACGAATTGAATAATTGAAGAGTTAGGTCCCCTTGATAAGTCTGTCTTCTGCCCCAGCTCAACAATTATTCACTTATGCATATTTATTATTTTTAGGATTTAAAAAAAATTATTACAATTTTATATTTGTTAGTAGATTTTAATACTTGATTTACTTATGTTCTCAAAATTTAAATGATATTGTAAATTAGTTCGCAGCAATATAAATTATTTATAATTTCTTTTAATTCTATTTCTATAATTAATTTTTTACTTTAAATATCTTTTTACGAATAGAAATTTTGTTAAATTCAAATTTCATTCCTTGCAGCAATGGCGCAAGAGAATTGTTTAAATTTAATTTAACTTTACTATATTCTTTTGAAACAATATATATATATGTATTTGAATATATTGAATTTTATGAACAGTTTGTACCATTTGTGAGAAGTTATTTACTTCAGCCGCCAAGTATTTCATTTGACATCTTTATTTGGATTTAACTGTTTTAATCAATAAAACAATGAAATCCCTACAGCTCACAGCGGCTCGTTCGAGCTGTTTGTTGAATTTATGTCTAATCTAATGTCCTTTGTTGAATTTTTCTAATTTGAGAGCTTTTTATTGCTTTTGTCTAATTTGAGGGCTATGTTTGCTTGGAGATAAAAAGTACTACATCTGAGTGCATACATGTCTGTGCAGAAGGGCTTCTGCACTTTATGGAAATGATTGTGATGGATTAATTTTATGCATAAGGGGAGTATTTTGTGCGCTCATTTGCTTCTGTCTGATAGCCTTGATTCTTGGCTGTGACTCTAGCTCGAATTTTCAATAAAAGTAAGCTTTTTCTTAGCACTGCCATCCCACTCTTCTCGTCTCGTTTTCCGTTGTCCGTTCAGCTTTCTTAGACGTTGTTTTCCTAAAACTCGTTTTAACAGACAAAAAGCTCAAAAATCTATAAAGTAAGCGTCAGGTGATTTTAACGGATATTTCATTAAATGGGATACATTTTGTTCCTGTTTATTAGTCTTTCTTTCCTAAATAAACAGCAGATGATTTAGAGGTGTGATTACAATTTTAATCATACGACACTCAACTGTGCTGATTTCCTTTCTATATAAAGTTGAAATTTCTTCTTCAAAAATTGGTTTTAATATATTCTGCTAATATTACAGTGAATTAATTTTAGCCTTTATGTGATGCTTTCTTGAGTTAACAAATTCTGCAAATATGAATGAATCGTGTTGGGAACTTCTATGTACATTGACTAACAGATTTCGTGCGGTCATTTTCTTCAGTTGTGCAAATAGAAAATTGATCTTTTTTTTTATAACAGTCACTTAAATAACCATGCCTCATCGAGTTTTATTACCAATTTTTAATTATCAGCAGTTAGGTGTTTTTCGTAGAATTTCTTACCATTTGTTTTCCTTTCTGCAATATACGTTGGCAAGAGTAGATGAATTTTTGATTTAAACCTCTTTTTCAACTTCAAATATTTAAGAATGATTAGGCAGATACTTGATTTTAGGCAGATACTTTTTTCCTTTTAGATTTAATACATTGAAAACCTATTTCTTTGAAATCCGATAACCTTGAATTTTACACCGCTTTACAAATGGTTGATAAGAATATTTTCCTTCGAAAAGATCATTGGCCTAAACTTTCGGTATTCTGACCAATTTTAGAAGCCCCTTCCAAAATAGATCTCCTATTTTACACTCCCGTCAAAACAGAACAGTAGCTTACGATTATATTGAAAATGTTAAATCTTCTCAAAATGCTACCTAGAAAATTGATTCATAAAGTGCGAACGATGTTCTGTATTATTTTTTATAACAATTCATATGGATTTTTAAAAAACTATTTAATTGTATTTTGTTCCACTACAGGTAGTGTAGCGTTAGAACAGGAGCAACATTCGAATAGTTGCAAATTTTCAATCCAGCAATTAAAATTAGCAGTAAAAGATTTAATAATAAGAAAAAAAATCTGAAAGCTTTCACATTTTATACGCATTATGACCAAAGGGGCGTTTTTTTCATTTACACACATATACACGTTTCGAGAGCCTCTTTCGGCTAAAAATATTTAAAAACAGCATATCTTTACAATTTCCGATGGACAGTCTCGCACGCTGGATAGATAAGATAAAAATGGTTTATTTCGTACAATGTTGCCACTGCTCGCTTTGAAATCGTTGAGTTTTTTTTAATAATAAAATTCGTTAAAGTTTTACAAAATATCAAATAGATAATAAAACAAATTCCGGCTTCCAGGTGTCCATGTTCGGGTGGAGGAATACGTTATTCAAAACTGGATGGCTCTAGGTACCGTTGTTTTTTCCCAACGCAAGAAACATGCATACATTCATGCAGGTTTTTCATTATTTAATTTCTTTAAATATAATACAGGGCTTTAATATAACACTTATATATAATATAAATATTTGGTGGCAACAATCTAAAATGCGAGTCAACGCTTTCAGTGATTCGATGCAAGTTTCGCGATTAGCCCTTTGGGCGGAAAGCATAATGAAATGAATCATTTTTAAATATTCTTAATGAACTAATGCTTTTTATCACCCATACAGCAAAAATAATGAGTTAATTCTCTGAGTGCTAGTTAGGCCCGGTGGCCACAGGTCCAGGGTTCGAACCCCGAGCTGGGCAAGGTTGACTCAGCTTTCCATCCCTTTAGTGGGTCAATAAAATGAGTACTAAGCTCGCCTGGAGACTAAACGCTGGGTATCCTATGACATGTTGGCCGCTTGCCAGGGCATATGCTCATGCACTCCGGAGCCCACGGTCAAGATAGCAGATACCGGGGCACGGCAGGGCATGGCCCACTAGGGCTGTTGCGCCACTGAGTTCAGTTTAGTGAAAATCCAGGTGTCAAAATATTAAAAATCGACCGTGTATTTCGGCTAAGATGAGCAATATTTGTCTCACAAATAGCTTTTCCTGTCTTCAGGAGCAATCCAATATATATATATAAAGATTTTTCAAACCGATTCCTAAATTTGAAATTTTTAGAAGATGGTGATCCATATCTTACCGGAATTATCCCAGATGGCACTTTTTGTTTCTTTATTTAATTTTTAAATATGTCCTTGTTCATGCGCAATAATTATTCGCATTTTTCTGCTTTTGAAAAAGTAAAACATTTGGTTAGAGTTTGATTACAGGGTAAGATGCGAGGCCCTTTGACAAAATTTCGAAAGATTTCCGCTACTTACAACCCTTGTTTTGGGATGAAAGGGCAGTATTATTCTCTTCGTTTAGTATTTACTCCTTTGAATTCCTTTCTTTCTTGAGCTGTTTGTGTAAAAGATCTTTCAACAGAATTATAGGCATATATAGCCAGGCGTTCTGATATATTTACAAATATGTTATTTCGTTTAATTATTGTGGCACCAGCCGGCAATTTGATTTTCATTCTCGGAAGAAGCAGACAAGCATATTCGGATGAAAATGGCTGCTTTATAATAGATTCTCGATTATTCATTCATATCTGTCTTCAATTTAATACCACTTAAATATGTATAAATAATACCACTCAAGTTATGCGCTGGTGTCTTTGAAATCGTTTATTCAGGCCTTCCGTACGAATATACAGCGGCCGAGCGGTAAAGTCTCTGAAAACTGGTAGCTTGCTCCAAGGTTAGAATCCCGCGAACGAGCTAGATGCAAGGGCGTTTTCATATTTTTCTCCATGTGTAACCTGTATCTGAGCCAGCCTCCCTTAGAAAGTCTTCCACGAAGGCATCCCTCCTCTTAAGCAGATAACCATTGAGGCACTGCCGTAATCACATAAACCAAACCAAAACATAACTAGAAATATAATAAACTTACCATGATTCTTTCGCTTTGCTGCGGATCTCTGATATCGCCCCCTCTAATTTTTCGTGCAATATGATCATGTATGAGCAAAGGATTTTATTGCAGAAAAATGAATTCTAGGCCGTAATAAATACGGTTTATAATTTTTAACGACTCTAAAGGCTTATTACTGCTAATAAAAGCAAAATTACTTTTTTTTAACTAGGATAGGTCTGTCACTTTTTATTGAGATTTAACATAACTTGCTCCTTGTTAAACTGACAGCAAATGATAGTTTTTTATCATGCCAACTATTCAATCCTGTAATATTTTTTCACTAGTTTTACCATAAATTATGACAATATCTCATTTTAACCGTGTTTTGAAACATTCGGAGATCAGTTCCGTACAACTGAGATATTCAATCCAAAAAAAGAGACGGTTTCTGAAGTATGAAAAAGCCATACAATTACAGTATACTTATAAACTATAATTAAACACTGTTCTGACTTTTGAGCAATCGTGTATTGAGAAATGTAACTGAATCCTCAGAAACTATGCAATGTGCTAACTGCAATCAGTTCTCACTTCAAGTACATCACACTTTGGAACAGTATTCTCAAAACTCAAAAAATTTAGCAGTTATTCGAATATGAAAAGGGCTAAACTGTAGTATTTATGGATTACGGCTTTTTTTTTTAAACACTGGACGTATGTTTTAAAGGGCGCAGACATTATCAGACTACGCACTGAAAATGAGACTTTATTTTTAAAATACACAAATTACTTCGTGACCTTAATTTCAAAATATTTTTTCATTATGGCCATGGACTTAGAAAGAACAACAATAGTTTTGGGTAGATCTTTTTCAGTTTTTTTTTTTTTTTTTTCGAATCAAGATTTTTAAACTAATTTAATTGAACATTAGCAGAAAGTCATCAAATCAGTGGTACACAGAACACCAATTAAATAATTTGCAATATTACAGTTGGAAAGAGAATTTGACTTTTCAAGTATTTATCTTTCCCTTGCCGATGTATGCTTAGCGGATTTAGCACACTTAAATTAATTTAGAGCTCATTTTCTGGAAACTTCGCAAACATTATAAGTAGAAGGGTTTTTAATATCATTAAAAATAAATTCATTAAAATAAAAAAACTATTTTTTTTTTCTTTTTCCGTCTTTTTTCTCTGTCCCCTTCCCTTGGTCTAAAGTGCATGACACAAGAGGTTTTTGCTAAATTTAATTACCACCAGTGGAAGGGGAACAAAATGAGTAAAATACGATAGTTTTCTCCTTTCCAATAAAAAATACTCCCTCATTTCTTTTTTCTACTTAAAAGGACATTTTTTTCCTCTCTTTCTCTCCCTCCCTCCCTCTCTCTCTCTCTTTAAACAACCTGTGAAAATCTAATTCTTACTTAAAAGAAATGTTTTTCTCATTTCCTTGTGTCTTCAGTTTTTTTAGGATTATTCTACCCCCCCCCCGCACCCATAGTGTCATTTTTAAGAAAAACGCAGTTTTTTTCCTGTGACTTAAATTGCTTTTATTCAGCACTGTTAACATTTTTATTGCGTCATATAATGCAGACTTCTAGGTAATTGAGAACTGTTATGCTTTTGTTGTCTTAAGTTTTTTTTTTTTTTTTTTTTGCCTTATTTTGCCTTAAAAGTTCTTATTGATTGTTTGTAAACAGGATCCTAAGTCAAATGTTTGCATTTATTTTCATTTTTTATTTTTTAAACTACTACTTGAAGGAGTTTTACCAGTTTAATAGATCGTAACGTTATATTACATTACAGCACTGTATATTTATAATCTACGCGTTTATAGGAAAACCAGATTCTAAATGTCACGATTAAATAGCTTTTTAATTTATTTTTCAAAGTAGTTATGTTAAAACCTAGGTGATTTAAAGTAATGAACGAATATTTCAATTTATGTTTATCATTTAATAGCATATCCAACTGATGATATTTATGAGTATTTGCTCATAATTGTAATTAATGTAAAAGAATTCTAGCACCCTATATTACATTTTTTTGGTTCAGAAAATTCATTTGTTGACTTTATATATTTTGACATTGTTTAAATCGATGCTTTGTTGGATACGATGGTTGGCAATCGTTAGACTCTTGGCTGCCATATCGTTGGGCCCGGTTTCAAATTCCAGAAAATGAATGTTTGTACATTTTTACGGGGGTGATATCGGTCAGCTTCCTGCACTGCACCCTGGGTAACAGTCTCGTTGATAATACGACTCATCAACAATCGATGGGTTCGATTATCCTTGACCTATAATCAACGGCTTTCTTTCTCTTAAAAAATGTCCAGCCATTATTTCAAAAAAAAATAATAATAAAATTCTCATGGACAGCATGAGGACTCCTATGGTGACTCTCATGCAATTTCATGAACCATATGGACACCACATTCCTTCCATGCATGGCCTCTTTAATCATGCGTATTTTTTGGTGCAATTATTCGAACGTAGTTAACCAATCCCTGAAGACAAGTTGAAAATAACAACAAAAATTGAAAGTTTTAAAATTAAATGTCCCAATCAATTTTTGTCGTACGGGAATTAAACTTTTTTATATTTCTTATAATATTTTTTATAATGAACATTTTCGTTATAACTTAAACTTCTTACAACTTTCACAAATATAAGTATTAGAGGTACTTACGTAAAAACCCGTCGACCATTTTTGCCTATTAAAGAAAAGACGCCAAACTACGCGATTTTTCGCCAAAAATGGAAAAGTCTTCTTCAAGCACGCTGAGTTTGGTATAACCTTGATTGCACATGTTAGTTATTATTCTTGAGTGAAAACTCCTTTTTTTCCCCTTATCAGGCATTTTCGAGGAAAAAAAAAAAAGATTGAAATTTGGGACCTGCCTACTACAGAAGAGCATGCTGTTGAATATTTCCAAAGTTATGGAATCTTACCGGCCTCAAAGAAATATGTTAAGGGCCACAATATGGCGATATTCTGGAAAAAATAATGGAAATTTTTAATGAAATATTAGATGTAAATAAATGATAATATAATAAATTTGAAAGAAAAATAAGAATAGAACGTTTTTTTTCTTGTATTTAGTAAATGGGTTTTTTGGTTTGGTGCGATTTGCGCCGCCTCTTGTGGTCGACGAGATTTTCCGTAAATACCGTTTCAGAATCGGAAGATCGCATTTAAAGTTAAATTTCGTTATTTGTCCAAAATTAATTAATTTTTAAAGCTTGACATTGCCAAAATATGCACATTTTCGTCATTTGAAAACTTCTGCAACTGGAAGTATATGCTTACGACCAACGATTGTGAAAACAAATGCCCCTTTTAAGCCTTGTAAAGGGGGGGGGTATATTGAGTCCATGCCGTTGTTGGCGTGTTGTTTGGCGAGGATTTTCGTGAACCAAATGATTTAGGCGGTTTTCATCAAAATGAGAAGTCTTCCAATAAACCTTCAAACTGAATAATGAAAAACGAAGGCTTCACAATGCAGGCTTGCGAACCCGATGAAGAACGGCATATTTATGTATACTTTTGGTGCAGGCGATCACAATCAAAACGGATGCACAGCTAGATGCTATCGCAGTCCCATATAAAAAATTTAAACTTTCTACGATTAATCGATTATGAGCTATGCGAGATACATCCATACGTACGTACGGACAGACGTCACGAAAAATTCCCTTTTGAATCCCCTTTCAATCCATTTTTCCATCCTTTCTTGGGGAGGAGGGAGTCATTTATTCTGCCCTTACGTACAGCCGTCAGGCAAAAAAAAAAAAAAAAAAAAAAAAAAAAAAGAAAAAAAAAAAAAAAAAAAAGATCAAAATGGATTCGGGAACGATCAAAAGAGGTATTTTTACTGGAATATGATGCCGGAAATTTTTTGCGGTTACAATTTCAATCATCAAAACTTTCATAAGTTCATATTACTCAATTAAGTACTTTTCCAGTATACTTTTTCTGTGGTGCCTCTCATAAATTACAATAAAAATAACTCTCTTGACCTCAATAAGCAGCACAGCTCTAACCAAAAACATCATTCTAATATTTTTTTAACGAACCGAAAAAGTATTAAACCTTTTGCCACTAAAACGTCGCTGAAATATAACTAAAACTACAAGATTACGTTTATACTTTCGCTCATATATGAGACGAAGAAATGGAAAGATGCAGTTTCCAACACTCGCATTAAATAATCGCTTGTTGGGATCAATAATTTTGTTATTATCTTAAAAATATCGTGGAATAAATTTTTCAAAGTGAATAGGCTGGCAAATTACACAAAAATATCGCCAAACAAGCCCACAAATATCTTGGGTTAGGTTTTAGTCAAAGGTAAATAATAACCATAACTTGACGTAGAATTTCAATAACTATTAATTTTAAAGTGATAAGACACAGGGGTTTCTTCTTCAGGAGCAAAAATGGTCTGAAGAATTTTTTTTCCGTGAAAACATCTGCGCCAAACTGAAGTTGCTTCTTTTCCTAATTATAAATTTCACGTAGTTTCTCCAAGTTCTCCTCCAATAAGGAATGTCATCCGAGAATTAAGACTAGTGGTACAACATCGGTCAAATAACTTCCAGAAATGTTAAGAACTTTTGCATTTTCCTAACTAAAATTCTGTTAGATGTTATATTTATACTAAATTTAACTTTAGATATATTTATGCTAAATTAGTTAAAAACCAGTGCTATTTTAAAGGGTCTTCTTTAAGGTATCTCGTCGTTTGATGTTATAATTCGGTTAATGTTATCCAAATAGCCGTGGACGAACGTGATCGCAGCAAACGGCGCCTGTTGCATCTTTTGTTCTAGCGTGTTAAACACCTATTTAAATTTTGAAATAGAAAAAGGAAAGAGCTATATATTTTTAAACGCCATCTCTTGTAAAGAAAAGTTTCTTAAGTCTGAAAGCAACGTCATAATTCAGCTCTCAGTCCATGTATTTCTGTTCTTTTACCAGAAACAATGAGACACTTTGACGACTGTCAGACACACTTTAACGGTTACAGATGCAAAACCAAAAAAACGATCTACAAACTACAACAAACCTTATTTAAAAAGCTCACGCAGGCGCCGTCTGGGGCCCTCCCTTCGTCCTATTCCAACCCCCATAAGGGGGAGGGATTTATCCTTCTCAATATCGGCAGTTCACGCCGAAGGGGACGTAAATTAACCTCTGTGGTAGCTTTGTTTGTTTTTGCACTGACCCCTGGGTCTTTTGTTGAGAAGGGGGCCGGAAAGAGGGGGACCCCTCGGCGCCCGCCGGAGGGCCCCCTACCACGATCTTGTCAACGTAAAAAAAATGAAGAAAAGGTACTAGTGAAGTACGGGGGATTAGAAGAACCGGATTGAGTCCAGTGAGTTTGTTAATGAAGTTTTGGTTTGCGCGCGCTCAGTATGGGTTCGGATTTTCATTCATTAGAACTTTGTTCTTGCTTTGTTGAATCAACAGAATTTGCACTTCTTTTTGATGTTTTTTTTTTTTTTTTTTTTTTTTTTTTGTTTTTTTCTCCTTATAAGGTTTTTT
>KK117829.1:610914-624573 GCA_000611955.2 Stegodyphus mimosarum
TTTTTTTTTTTTTTTTTTTTTCGTATGGCTTTTCTCTCCTAGTAAGGTATCTTGTATCACAATTACATTACAAAGAGAAATTGCGCTGCTCTTTTTGAAAGATGTGTAACTTCTCTGCTAAATGTTGAATTGAAACAGGATATTCCTATTTCTGAACGATATGCGTCTACGTATCTCGTTCCGCATACGTATTATTAAAAAAAAAAAAAAAAGCTCTCTGGAACAAGCCGAACGAAAAGTTTCTCTTTTGTAGTGATTAGGAATTTCCAAATGAATTACTGCTAATACGAGATATGTAAAAATATCGCAGTTATTGCAAATGCCCGTAATATAATTTTATGCAATCAACGTCTGTTTGCATTCGTCGTGCTCTTATTTGCATCGCTCGTACCCCTCTTCATCAGTTCAAAGAGACCATGGTAACAGAACTAATTTCCTTCATTATGTTTTTAATACAATGCACGATGTGTCTCCAGTGTGCACATGCAAAATGTACAAGTGATTTTAGATAGGAGTGTGGAGACATTAGGCATTTTTTTGAAAGCGGGAGAGATGAAAAATGAGCAATGCCCTCTCCGGGACTCGAACCACGGACCTCTCGAATACGCGCCGAGCGTGCTGGGCACTACACCACGAAGGCATGCTAAGAAGGCGGGAGAAATACCTTATACTACAAATTTGCCACGATACTCGAAAAGTAAATTATCGAGCGAGTTATTGAAAGCATAGAATCGCCATCGGAATTTCGACTTTTATTATGCCATTTAAAATAAGACGCTTTAATGATGTGTTTGGCGAGGCTGAAGATGCAGTAAATTATAGCAAAAGTTTCACCAGTTTCTGAAGGTTTTTATTTCTGATATTCTATTTATGTCCCCTCCATTGAAATACGTATCCAAAAAACTAAATTTCTTTTCTTGACGAAATATTTGGCTAAGGTTTACGATTCTATAACCATAGACTTAAATGCAAACAAGTTATATAACCTGTATATTAAACACATAAAAGAAATAGAAAGACTTCGTAAAAAGAAAGTGATACTCATCCGAAATTATCTAAGAATGTTATATTTCAGTAGCAAAAATATTACTTTTGCCATAAAATTATGTACACAGATCGTATACTAAGAACATATTTTACACAGCTTATAAATCTTTCTTAAGTCATAACAAGCAGAAAGAAGGTCATCAAGTCATAAGAAAAGAAAAACTTCAAACCCAAATTAAAATACTCTTTAAATTTTAAAATTCTATTCCTCAATACCGTTTACTTATTGCTCCTGAAACTGGGAAAAGTTTCATAATTTCAATGGCACTCGCACTTGCTTTTACTTTCTGAAAATAAATTTCCGGATTTCACTTCCCGAAAAACTATTCTTGATGAACTATCAGGTATACTCTATTTACTTCGAAGTTTCTAGTTAAAGAAAGCGGTAAAATATGCGAACTGAAAAATTAAACCAAACTTCGTTTTCTGAAAAGTAGAGACAATCTTCCCTACATCCTTCTGGCTACTAGAAACAAAAACAAAAAATAATTAAAAAAATACTACGTGATTGATTAGCTAAAAAAAACTCGGGCACTCCTACCCCCGAGAACGGAACAAATAAATAAGGAAAAAAAAAGGAATAAAACTTTTTTCTCTGAACGTGTTCATTGAATAATTCATCGGGTTCCGTACAAGAGTATCGACTACAACGGCGAACTGTTTTCATGAAAAAATAAAACTAAAAGAAAGAAAAGGGCATTGTGATATCCAGGGAAATTCGGAAACGGGGAAGAGTCGAGCAAAGGAACAATAAAAAGGAGGGTGCAGGACATATAGCAGGAAGAAAAGTCTTAATTATTTTCAGTTGGGCTGCAGTTGATATTTGCGTGACAAACTCGTAGCTTCTCGTTTCAGTTTCAATCAGTCACACCCACTGGCAACCACATCTTTTGCACTGGCTAAAATGATATTATAAAGGTATCAGCAAATTAATAATTGAAAAATTTGGCTTTTGCTTAGCACTGATTTTTAGCTGAAGTCGGCCAAAGTATTTCCAGACTCTCCGTCGATATATAAGATGACTGTATCAACAATGTGACCGTTACAAAGGAATATTTTAGTTATTCTTGTCTATTTCACAAGTCTGATTTCGTTTATGCATTTCTCTATCGGACTCACTTTCTTGCCACAAAATTTTCCCATTATTCCCCCAGCTCACAGAGGCTGTTCGCACATTTTTTAGACGATGTGTATTGTATTCACAAAACTAAATTACATAAAATTCTTGTGTTTTAAATGTTCTATTTGACATCCCTTATTCTGAACTATCTTTCGACACCGCAATTTACAGGATAATAATGCCTTTTGAAGTGTCAGAAAAGGTATTCTATCCCATTTCTTCCAAACAGATTTCCAGAGTCCTGTTAGGGTTTGGGGACAACGTTTGGATAATGCAGTTTTTAAAAGTCCGAAAGCACAAAAATCCATAGGTGACACATCGGGAGATTTAGTAGGGATATCAGTGAAGGGTATGCCCTCGATACCAGTTTTTTATTACATTTCTTTTAGGAAATTTACAGTGGATTTTGATGTGTGACTGCTAGCTTTGTCCCGATGGAGTCTCATAGACGGATGGCACTGTGGGTAAAGCGATGGTATTTCATTCAGAAAAATTGGCGATAAAATATGTTCCTGATACTATTTGAAGTCAGTCTTGACTTTTTTTGCACTCTCTTTATTTTTAACTTGCCATTATAAGAAAAACCAACAACAATCGTGAATCTCTTAGAAAAACTTTCTTTCGATTCTTTGAAACATGTACTTAAATTTTTTTCCTCTTTTATGATAATAATAAATGGCTCTTTTTTTGTTACAATCATTTAAACACACCCATGCTTCATCTATTGTGACAATTATTTTCCATTTTTCTTTGGATAAGAGTTTCTCATATAGAATTCTGCAGCGTGTTCCGCGTCGAGCGATATGCTTTGGAAAAAGACGATGCACATTGCGTTTTTTCGCTTTCTTAAGATTTAAATCAACGTTTATTATTTTGTTTATAGTGGACACCGAGCATTTTAATGATTTTGCAACTGTCCTTTGACTAGGGGGATTTTCTTTTAACGTTAAACAACGTACCTTTGCAATAGTCGAAGATGTCCGTTTTTCTCTTGGATACTCGTTTGGAATTTTTGTTCCACTCGAGGCTCCAATTTGACGTTTTTTTTCCTATCTTGTTGACGATATTACCTATCGACGCTTTAGATATCACAAAACCATGATTCTCACATCGTTTTTGGATAACGGAGTATGCATATTTCTCTTCGGAAAGAGCGTGAATGTAGCCTTCAAAGCACTGCTTTGTTAAATTCGCCATTTTGAATAAAAACAAAACTTTCGAGCCACGGACGATAATTTTGACTTTTAAAAGTATAGTACAATTGCAATTACTTCTTTTGCAGCAAACGAGTTTTTATTACCGCTTACCAAATTTGTCTAAAAAATGTACGAACAGCCTCTGTATACTACGTCAGAAATCCCTCTGGTTGTTACTCTCTGCGGCGACAAAAAAACTGCTTCCAATCACTATGATTTGAACTTGCCGTCTTATTTGTCAAAAGGTCGAACTTCTAAGAAAATTGCATAAAATTGTGTAGGTTTTGCCAGAAGCTGGTGGACTTCATTTTAAAATATTTATTTTCCAAACAGGATATGGTATATATATATATTTCAACAACGTACTGGCTGATCAGCATTAAAAGTGTATAAGTATTTCTCCAGACTTCTTAGCATACCTTCATAGTGTAATGCTTAAGCACACTCGGCGCGTATTCGAGAGGTCCGTGGTTCGAGTCCCGTCTCCTGCTTCAAAAAAATCCTAATGTCTCTACAAGTAACCCATTCAGAGCACTCTTTTGCTATAAGTACTATCGATAAGCAGATAGATAGGTGCAAAATTTACGTACTCGTTAAAAAAATTTGGGAAACAATCAAAATACATTCGCTGTGGCTTATTTTACAGTTAAATATAGAAAACAGGATCATATTAAATAAATAAAACAAACCATAAGAAACATTGTAAGCATTTGGTATGCAATATTCACACGTGTTACGATGAAGTCGGAAAAGAAATATTTCCAGCACTGCATGCAATTAAATTACAATCGGTGCTGCATTGATTTGTGAGGTAAATTTATGGCTAGACCTAAAAAGGATTACTGTAAGCATTCTCATTAGTGACGGTGAGCGTCCTTTAGCCGACCATTCTTTATAAGCACATTTTTTCTAAGAATACTACGGTACTTCGATGGCTGCTGTTTGCAAAATTAAGAGATTATGTCGAGGCCCAGGGATTCCATAAGCTTCCCCCGAAAATAATTACACGTTTTGAGAAGACTATAAACTTAGGAGTTCAACCTGGCATGCGGCCTGGACTGATCAGGGCTCAAGTTGTTGAAGATGTTTGAACAGTTGTTATCGAACAGTCAACAGCGTTTTTAACGGTACATAAACGTAGAATGTCAGGCCAATTAAACGTCATGTATATCACAGTATAAAAACGCTGTAAAAGTTGGTGCATTTCTTCCTATATAAAATCAGCGGCAACTAACAGCTATGTAATGGCGAAACTAATAAGTTTTCGTAACTATTGACAGATGTCCTAACATACTGCAGACATTGGTTTTACCGTAAATGCAACAATGATAACACTAATCTCTCTCGCTAATGAAATCGTTAATGAAAAATCTAGTATTTAAGTTATTTTAATAAAATATTTCATAACTGAGTTTAATAAATAAGAGTTTGTTGCAGGTTTGTAGTTTGCTAAATTTATTTTTGTTTGTAAAATTCTCAAAAAATGGTTTTAAATTTATTTTTTATTTTATAGAATTACATGGCAACAGCTTCTCTTTTATAATATAAATTATCGATATTAATCTTATTCGGTGCGCAAAAGGTGTTTTGTCTAAATAGTGGTAGAATTAAACAATATTTCTTATTTTTTAAAGTAAAATATGAGTATAAAAAATGAAATAAATGAATCACAATATTCGTCTTTGCAAACGATTAATTTAGTAATTCTACCTATGCAAGGCCCTCGCAAATCTTTATTACCCCTTGGTACAAATATTTACTGTTTTAGCTTTCTTATATTGGTTGATTTCACATTGTTTACGCTTATCTGCAGAAAAGATATTTTAGTCTTCTAATGGGAGCAAGAAGTTTCTTCTTTAGGAAAAGTAATTTGCTCCTAGCTGTTCGGCCATATCTAAAATAAAATCACAGAGACTAATGTTTACAGCATCAGCAGTCTCCTTATAAATTATCCATGCATTTGTCATAGATGTATCAAGGACATTAAGTAACACATATACTAGCGAACGCCGGATTGAAGACTTGAATGCTTTCAATTTGGTCCAAAACATCAACTCCATATTTGGTCCAAAACATCTACTCCATATTTGGTTGCATTGTAAAAACTTACAAACTTAAGTGTTTTTTTTTTTTTTTTAAAATTTTTTTTTTTTTTTTTCCTTAGTATTGATGTAATTTCGAGAGTTAGATGTAGTGAATTCACAAGAAGGATAGTTATTTGTTACTTTTTTCCCTGATATAGCTTGAGAAATATATTATTAGGCTTGACACTTTACGAAACTATAATTTATATTTCTCATTTTTGAATGAAACACGGATCTAATTTTTTGTCCGTTTGGCTGCGCCAAAATAGCTAATTTCTTCATTCGAATTTTTTACTAACTTTTAAGGAGTCAAGAAACTGTCTGTTGCTAACATTCCTTTCGGTGTTGTAAAAAGGCTTAATCGATCAATAAACGGCGTGACTCCCCAACTGGCCTGCTTTCAACTTTTCCCAAACAAGGATGTCGTCCATTTACTAGTCCTCCAAAAGTTAAGGAACAACAAGCTTTTGAAGGCTCACCATTATAAAAATGTCAGTAACATTTAAATTCGCAGTTTATATGCATGCTAGTATCAAAGTTTAAGAAAATAATGCGAAAACAATAGCTACCAGTTTTATAGAAAGGAATACTTATATGGCAGTTGGAGAAAAAAGGCAAAAATTGTAAGTTTTGTTCACGAGTGTTGATCTTCAATTCTTATTAGCAGTTTCGTTGACAGTATACACGAGAATCTATTAGTCTCTAGGAGAAGTCGTTTGTCCGATTCGTTGAGGTGGCGGATGGATGGAAATGCGGATGTCACAAGCTAACGCTGCTAGACGTCTCAAAGTTTCTCATAGTGTGATTCACCGACTTTGGAATCAGTTTAAATCCGAGGATTCTGTGTCTAGAAGAGGCATGTTTCAGGCAGATCTAGAGTTACAACAACTGCGGGAGACCCTTATTTAGCTCTTTCGGCCCGAAGGAGGAATAACATTACTGTGCCTCAGCTGATGGCAGATCATTTAGTGGCTACAGGAACAAGAATCTCAGCTACTACAGTGCACAGACGATTGCACAATACAGGTCTGTATGCAAGACAAGTTGTTTGTGTCCTTTTAACCCGAGGACACAGAGGTTCCCGTTTATACTGGGTAAGAGAACACGTCTCCTGGACCAGTTAACAATAGGCATCTCTTCTCTTTACAGACGAATCCAGGTTCACATTGGAGAGTTATTCAGGTCGTCAGCTGATCTGGAGGGAGAAACGCACCAAATACAACCAATCCCACATTGTGGAAAGGCAGAGTTACAGAGGTGGTGGAATAATGGTTTCAGCTGAGATGTCTCTCGGTGGTCACACTGACCTGTATGTGTTGCGTGGCGAAACTTTGACCCGTGTGAGATATCGAGACGAGATCCTTGATCAGTATGTCCGCCCATATGCCGCTGCTATTGGTCCTGGATTTCTTCGGATGGACGACAATGCGCGACTGCACCGAGCTCGTGTTGCTGAAGAATATCTTTAGGGTCAGGGTATGGAGTGGATGCAATGGCCAGCTCAATCCCCAGACCTAAATCCGATACAGCATCTTTGGGAGACCGGTTGTTGCTTTAAGTCCTCCTCCAAGGTCTTTAGATGAACTTGAAGAAGCATTACTCCGTGTCTGGTCATTGCTTCCATGTCTTTCATGTTTCATTCTCGACAACTTAATTGATAGCATGGAATGTCGCTACCGCCAATGCATCACATCTAGGGATGGACACATTCCTTATTAGAAACCATTTTTGTAATGGTACCACCTAATTTTTTCTCAAAAAACTGTGGTATACTATTTTTTCCGAGACTGGATTTCTTTGTCAAGTTCAAAATTTTTTGTTGTAATTCGTGTTTGTGATGAACTTTAGAAACCTTCTATGTCGGATTCATTAAAGAACTGGTTAGTGAACATGTCCTCTAAATTTCTGGTTTCTACGTTGCTTCATTCTCAAATTAGACACAAACATCCTGTTCCTTAACTTTTGGAAGGCAGTGTATTTTGCTTTTACATTAGCTAAAAGCCGATCTAATTCATTTGAAGTCAAAGTGCAAAAATTTCATTATCTCCAAAAAATCTATCACTCAGCACAGATTCACTAAAGAATTTTGGGCTCCGAGATTCGGGCGATAAAATCAAAACAGAAAATATTTTGGCAGCCATAATGCCACGAGCGTATAATAGAGCAAAGTGGTTACCTGATCAAGTGAAAAGCTTCAATTTAGATTTCCTGTGTTGCTCTCCGCTTCCGTGCGTTGCTCTATATGACACAATATTTTGGCATTGAAAAAAGATCTATTTATTAGTTCCGTTCCAGCAATTAAGTTTTTCGTAGCAAAATCATTCGGTTCACCTGACCTCTCGCAAAATGTTTACATAGAAAGTATTCCAAATGAAGTTGTAGAATAATTTCTTTTTCCATACCGTGCCATTATTTGTTATTTCTTCGTCTTTTGATTGATTTTCTTAATTTTCAAAACATTTAATTACCTTCGTTTTCGTATTGAAATATAGCTTGTACCGTACCTTTGTCATCTTTTTAGACCACAACACCGTCTTCGTCCTGAACTAAATTCTCGTTCAAGGCTAACTTTCAACATCATCTGATTAGAATTTTATTTTTGGAATGGATACGCTTTGAAATTGATGAAGGAATATCTTATTCATCCTCGGAACTAAATGCTGAAATGTTATGACGTTTTCCTTTTGAGGAAATAAGTGAATCGCATTCACTTGTTATAGTTGGAATAATTCCGTCTTCACGAGGTGCAATAGAATAAATTTCTGTATTAGATTCTTCGTGAGAACTAATTTCTGAACCGAATTATCATCGGTTAATTCTTGTAAAACTTTTTTTCTTTCAAGGGTTCCACGTAACGTAAAAAATACAGAAAAAATTAAAGATTATGTAAAGTAGACAAAGCCTCACACAGCGGCAAGTGAAATAAAGGTGTGACACAGAGCAAGGAGAAGAATATTCAGACAAGAAAAACGAAACGCGATTGAGACATACCACTTTGAGAAGGGGTCTCACTTTCTTTCCAAAGAGCTGACGAAAAACATCTAGCATGTAAATAAAGGTGAAATCCAAACCAAGATACTCCTATAGCAAGTAAGCCTTCTAAACAGGGAGAAGAACAATCAAAATGACCATTAGAGGTATTCTAGGTACAGTGAAAATCGTTTAACACGGAAATGACGGGACTGAAATATTTTTTCGTGTTAAAAGAATTTTGTGTTAAAGGATATTTGAAAAAAAAAATAAATAAATAAATAAAACATATTCAACAAAATCAAGTTGAGTACATTTTACTTGCAATATAGTGTATATATATATACGTAGCGTATTCGGAAACTAAGTACCGTTTCATTCTAGGGCCGTCGCAGCGCTGTGGTAGGCGTCCCGCGCATGCGCACTAGTCTTTCTTGTTCACTAACTTTCAATTGTCGCCATTTTGGTTGCTCTATGTTGTGTTTTCAGTTTGCTGTGCACATTCAAAATGTTTAAGGCAATTAGTTCTCCCGCTGACTGTGAGATTCGTGCCGTGATTAAATTTTTGAACGCGAGGAATGTTAAACCGGCCGAAATTTATCGTCAAGTGACAGAAGTTTACGGTGAATACGCGATAAGTGATGGAATGGTGAGAAAGTGGGTAAGAATGTTTAATGCAGGTCGAACAAATGTCCACGCCGAGGCTCGGAGTAGTCGGCCTTCTGTTGTCACCGATGATTTGGTAAGGAAAGTTGAAGCAATTCATGAGAACAGACGCTTCACAATGGCAACTCTTTCGGAGGCATTTCCACAAATTTCACGTACTGTTTTGTTCGGAATTGTGTCTGACCGCTTGAATTATCGCAAACTGTGTTCCCGATGGGTTCCAAAAATGCTCACTGATGTTCACAAAACAAAAAGCGACTTCGTAGTGCCCTGACATTTCTCAAGCGGTACATTGATGAGGGAGAAAACTTTTTAAACCAAATTGTGACAGGTGATGAAACTTGGGTGTGTCATTTCACACCAGAATCGAAACAACAATCGATGGAGTGGAGACACACTCATTCTCCGAAAAAGCAAAAGTTCAAAGTGACAATGTCATCACAAAATATCACGTGCACTGTCTTCTGGGATAGTAAAGGCGTTTTGCTTACTGAATTTCTTCCCAGAGGTGAAACCATTAATGCGGCACGATATTGTGAGACTTTAGCAAAACTAAGGCGTGCCATTCAAAACAAAGGAAGAGAAATGCTCAGTAAAGGAATTGTGTTGCTCCATGACAATGCTCGGCCCCATACTGCTGGTGTCACTCAATCGTTAATTCGACAGTTTCATTGGGAGCAGTTCGATCACCCGCCGTACAGCCCGGACTTGGCGCCGTCCGACTATCACTTGTTCCTGCACATGAAGCGCGAGCTTGGTGGCAAGCGCTTTGGATCTGACGATGACACGAAAAATGCTGTGAAGTCGTGGTTATCGAAACTGCGCGGGAAGTTTCTTTGACGATGGTATACAAAAACTGGTCACCCGCTATGACAAGTGTTTGATCATTGATTGTTTTACTATTTTTTTTTTCAAAACGGTACTTAGTTTGCGAATACGCCTCGTATATATGTGCATGTATTTAATAAAAATCAATGAAACAAAAACATCCACGAGAACATGATGGAATTTAACACACCAAAATTTTCCAAGTTTTTTGAAAAACAAAACTTTTATGGAGTTTTTTTAAAATAATCTGATATTTTTCTTTTGCATTGTCATTAGATTGGAATTCGTTTCCCTCGCCAGATAGCCCTTATCGCTTTGTCATATTCAAATAACTGATATATTCTACACCACATTTCAATGCCTATTAATACACCGCTTCGGACAGGTTTTGATCAGATTTACATAGATATCACTAAATAAAATTTGCTAGTATTGACAATTTATGAATCCTTATCGAATAAAATGCCGCTAATTATTAATGTGTGAAGTGATATTACGAAACTCTTAATTACTAATATCAGTTTTGCATCAAGTGGTTTTCTATATTTAATTTCTTAAAGCATAATGAATATTTTATTAATGGACTTTCTACTCTACGGAAACTAGACAACAGCTACTTATTTTATTTACAGAACCCTCCCACGTGCATTGCTAAAGCAATTTTCATAAAATTCTCTACTTTCTCTTGAGCAACTATTCAGTGGGAACATATGTCTGGAATGAAGATTTAAGGAAACAAAGTTCTAGCTAGCTTTTTCCGAAGCATCACAAATCTACCGAATCGTTACTTTGTGAAAAATGAGTTTAAAAGTTTGGCATGCGGTTAGTTAAAAAAAAAAAAAAATCTAGATATGAATTGTCCGGTGTCCGCCGAAAACATCGCGGACGAAAATGTCGCGGAGAAAACAACGCAAGGCGAAAAACAAAACATCGTGGGAGAAAAGAAAACAAAGAGAAAACACCGCAGTTCTAAAATATCGTGGTACAAAATATCGTGGTCGAAAATAAAGCGGTTCAAAAACTTCGCAGTTTAAAAACATCGTCGTCGAAAATATCGTGGTAAAAAATAAAGTACCGCCAAATCATCGCATGACGATAACATCGCACATATGTGTTTTTCAGGTTTTTAAAGTTGTAAGTGCATTTTCCCATAATGATTTGGGAGCGCAAGAAGGATATTTTTACTTCTACATATCATATTTCCGAGTGAACTAATAAATATTTACTGAAAATGTAAGAAGGAAACTTAAGCATTTAAAAATTGAGAATGAGTAGGAAATTAATGAAACTTATGGCACTTAATAGAATTTTTAAATTTGCATAGCTGATTACCAAAGTTATTAATAAATTAATCTTTTTTATAAAGTTTTTCTGATAATGTTTCATGAAAAATACAGTCTAAAAATGTTTAGAAAAAAGAAGACGAATAACTGCATGAAGTTACCTCTATACAAATTGCTTAGTTAACTATCAAATTATTTTCTTTCACATTTGTTAATCTGTTACTGTTTTAATAAAAATTATATCTTGTTTTGTTTCCTTTTATTTTTGAAGTGTCGCTAACATTTTCACCCTGTTTCCCCTCTTTCTTTCTTGGGCTTCCAAATCATTATGCAAAAATGCATTTACAACTTTTGAAACCGGAAAAACGCATTTGTGCGATGTTATTGTTATGCGATGATTTGTAGGAGCTTTATTTTTGACCGCGATATTTTCGACGACGATGTTTTTAAACTGCGAAGTTTTTGAATCGCTTTATTTTCGACCACGAAGTTTTAGAACTGGGATGTTTTCTCTTTTCATTATCTTCTCCCACGATGTTTTGTTCCGCGACGTTTTCGCCTTGCGTCGTTTTGTCCGGGACGTTTTTGTTCACGATGTTTTCGGCTGTAACCAGTTGTCCACAATAAGTTTCATGTATTCTATTCATAGAATATCTATATTTTGCTTTTAACCATAAAACAGAAAAAAAAAATGGATGTACCTGAAAATAATAGAAAATGCAGATTCGTGATTTTAGTGTAAAATTAAAGGTTATAAAAGTGCTGATTTTTAGTACAGATTTAATTTAAAGTTAGGAAAATTTCTTCTCCAATACTTTTTCGCGTCATATGAGTCATTTTTATTAGTTAACTTGTCAGGACTGAGTGTTCTGTGCATACTTTTGACGAACATATTCGTGAAGTTGTTAAATTCCTGATCTTGAACACGGAGCTGAATGTAGCTATGTTCAGTGAAAGTAGTAGAATAACTGCACGCAAGGAGGGTTTTAAAATGACTCTTTTATTAAACTACTAATTACAGCCACTTCCTAACTCGGAAGGGATAACAGAAAATAATGACCGCACTTGGGTCTAAACTGAATAATCAAATAATTTAAAATAAAGTGAGTAGAAATTAAGTAGTCGTTGCTCACACAGCTATAAACGCGAGGTTGGCCTGTATGCTAAATTATCAATGGTGCGTAGCAAGATTTAGCTAATACTAACGCACTTAGATTACTTCAGTAAGTATTAGAGTAACAGCACTAAGGCTTAGAATTTAAATACTAGGTGGTTAGGTGGACGTCGAACAGAGCCGCAGTGATCTGAGACTAAAAGCTCTCTCACACCGAGAAGTTCCTCGCTAACCTTTTGGATACAAAACTTGGCTCCACCTCTAATTAGCATAAAGATGAAAGGCGGGCTCATTCTAACAGGAAGTTGAAATAAGAGCTCATAGGAAAGAGAAATTAACATAAAACTTTGTTAGTTTAAACTAAAACCTTACAAACTGAGCGAAAACAAAATATTCTGCAAGCCATACATTGGGAAAGTGTGCGAATACATGTATACTCCATAGTTAGCGCTACGTAGTCCCTTTCGTATTGGAAGAGAGGGATACCCTGAGTGTGCAGAGCTTGGAAGAGGCTTAATATCCTTTAAATACTCTATTTTTGATTGGTTTTGATCATAACTTTTAAAAATTCAAGTCTTCGACTGGAATTCGAACGCAGAATGCGATCATATTTTGTTCTTAAACACATAAGTTGAAATTAAATGATTTCTCCATCTTCTTTTATCTGCATATTTATGTCACACACATATAAAAATTATCTTTACATATCAATTATATTGAATGACAAAAGCCAGTGCTTGGGCAATGTGCCTGAGACGGGAAACAGAGAACATGCCATGCGCGAAAACATGCAAAAAAGCTAGAAACTAATTTTAAAAATAGAAATTGTAGTAAATTCAAAATATTTCAGTTAATTGACCGACTTTCTAAGCTTGTTAATTAGTACAGTCAAGTACCAAAAATCCACCGACCTGATATCCGCCAACTCCTGAAATCCGCATTGCCTCTCCAAATATAAACATTGAATTTATAGGTTCCAGAAATCGCAGAATGGAGAATGAAATACCGAAGAAAAAATATTTATCCAATAATGACGTCATAATTACAGAATAATAATGATTCTGTGTTAGTGGCAGAAAAAAGATCTTAGCCCAGAAGAAGTTTTAGTATGGATGATGTGTTCAGACGAGCCAACACTGGCATATCAGATGACCGATGGTGAAATCGTTGGCTCTGTTTTGAACTTGCCGTAGCAAGAAAACGATTCCGACACCGACACAGATAATGAATTTGATAGGAGTGAGAAAATATCTTTTAATGAGGGTTTGGAACATGGTGAAAAATACATAAGACATTTAGAACAACAGAGCTGTGTCACAGAGCAAGAGATTATAACCCTATAGAATTTACA
>KK117829.1:624653-685761 GCA_000611955.2 Stegodyphus mimosarum
CCTTAATGCTTTAAACTATTCCTGTAATCACTAATATAAATGAATAATATATATATGATTTAATGCATATAATAAAATAAATTTACGAATTTGGAAATCATGTTGAGAATAATTCTGGCTCGAGCTTATTACAGCTACTGAAAGAAATTGCGAGAAACTTTAATAAAAAATTACCTTCTTCTGTCTTCAATTCAATTCTGTTTTATTAAAAGAAAAAAAAATAAATCTGAAAGCTTTCAGATTTTATATTACGCCCAAAAAAAGCTTTTTTTTAACCTTTTTGTGTGTTACCATATTTTATTAAATATCGCATTCATCCCACTTAAAATACATAAAATTATATATCAACAGCAATATCACAAAATATTTAAAAGATCATATCTTTAGAATTTCCGATACACAGTCTCGCGTGCTGCAGATGAAAAAGGTTTTTTCTGTACAGTGCTGTCATTGCTCGCTTTGAAATCGTTGAGTTTGTTAATAAAAAATTCGTTAAAGTTTTACAAGATATGAAATCGATAATAAAACAAATTCAAAATTCGGTCTTCTAAGTGTCCATGTCCTGTTGGAAGACTACGTTATTCAAAAATTGGATGGCTCTAGGTACCGCTGTTTTTTTACAATGCGAGAATCATTCATGCGGATTTTTCATTATTTAGTTTCTTAAAATATAATACATGGCAATAATATTTGGTGGCAACAGTTTGAAAAGTGAATCGACGCAAAATGCCGTTTTGAAATTAATAGCTTCTTAGGCTAAAAATACCTGAAAGTAAGTGTAATGTTTTCTGCATATTTGTCGTTTGATAATTTGACAATTATCAAACGACAATTTGACAATTATAAATTTTCAATGATTATTTTTTCCGTTTTTAAAATCTTTAATTATTATTCGTATTATTTTTTGACATTAAAATTAGAGATCAAAAACAGTTGCTTTGCAGTAGCCCCTTAACTGTCTATTTTAATATGCGTATTTCTCAGTTCCTTCCTGAAGTTAGTAACTGCCAATTAATTTTGCAAACTGAAACTCAAACAACCAGTAATAATTTCAGACGGTTAATATTAGCCAATCAAATTACAGCTAAATCGAAACTAAATCCTTCTGCGCCATGACTTCCTCTTAAACACCTAACATTCGTTTTCTGTTTCTTTTGCTAACTTTTTTTAAAACAGTACCAAGTTTCTCCTTTCTTCAAAACAGTACCAAGTTCTAGAACTTGCGCATATAGAACATCTCTTGGGTTAATAAAAAAGTGTGTGAACGAGGAAAAAAAAAGAATAATAAGATCAATCAGTACAGCTGTTATCTTTCATGCCTCGAGCTCTGTCTCTGCCTCTATATATATAGTAAAGAAAACAAGAAAAACCTTAAAATTAGTGAATTTTAAAATTTCTTTAATAGAACTGAAAAGTAAAATCCTGCGCTTTAGCTGCGAAGATAATACTTAATTTTGTAAAGTAATAGGAGAATATAAAGGAAATTATGTCCGAGGAAATTCGAAGTGAAATTTAGAAAGCAAATGTGCACTAATGTGCAATTGTGATAATAATTAATTGGAATTAGAAAATAAATACACTGGAATTGTCAATTAAAATGTAAAAGAAAAAATAAAACAAGAAAATTATTTCTGATTCCATAGAAAGATCCCGACTTATTAAGGGAATCTGGAACCTCTTCATACAACTGATAAGTCTTTCCGCAGCAAATGTGCACTAATGTGTAATTGTGATCATAATTAATTGGAATTAGAAAATAAATACACTGGAATCGTCAATTAAAATGTAAAAGAAAAAAATAAAAAGAAAATTATTTCTGATTCCATAGAAAGATCCCGACTTATTAAGGGAATTTGGAACCTCTTCATACAACTGATAACTTTGGACATAATTTAAAATCTGAAACCTTTCAGATTTTTTTATTATTTTCTTTTATATTTGAGTTGACAAGTCCAGTGTATTTATTTACAAATTCCAATTAATTATTACCACAATAGTTCACATTTGCTTTCTGGATTGCCAGTTTATTACCACAATAGTGCACATTTGTTTTCTAAATTTCACTTCGAATTCCCTAGGAGATAATTTCCTCTATCTCCTTTATTACATTATATATTTGTATTGCAGAATTTATCTTTTTACCTGAGATGAAGTACAGTTCAGTCATTGACTATAAAATGTCAAAGTTTGCCTATGAAATGCTGAAGTTATTTCATAGTCATTTACAACTGATAATACATTCGATTACGATCTAGCGGAGTCGACTCAGATTTTTCATTCAGTATAAAAGTCAATGATTTCAAAAAATTGTTCCTGTAAAATCATGTTTTGACTAGTGGTAGTCTGTAATAAAAAGTATATTAAAAATAAAATCCAACTAAATTATGTTGAATAGTTTTAATAAATACTTATCAGTGTACGAAAATGAATGTTATTGGAAGTAGATTGAATGAAATTCTATCTATTTTTTTATATAATATAAAATTACAAGGTGTACAATTTGGTAAATTTTAAAACTGTTTTAAGGGACACCACTAAAATTTTTAGACCTTTAAAATGTTTATATACTGTGAATTTTTAATCTAACTGAAAAATCCTTCAGAGAAATGCTTAATTATATTTCGCATCAAATAATTTGACTTTCCATTTCACAAAAATATGTAGGTAATTTTTTGCTGAATTTGAACGTAAGTCTAATGTAAAATAAAATCGAGATTCCTTTTCGAAGAAATAATAATAAAATAAAGTGGTGTGTCTGAACAGGCGCATCACTCAAATAGAACACAATACGCGCTGTGGAATATCCTCTTTCGGGTAACGATCACGTACATGCGAATTGTTACTTACACATTCATACCATCATGATGCTGGACTGTAAGCCTATCCCAGCTACTATATACAAACAATCAGCGTGTGAAGAACGTGAAAAGAGAGAGAAGACTACAGCTGAAGGCAGAGAGAGAGGGAGGGAGAGAAGCGAGGAGCAGCCAGGCCTTCGAAACTGGCATCTGTCATGAGGCCCTTTCCCAGTTATAAATCACCACTGCATCATCCTAATTATCAGTGGCTCGCTAGTGGGAGGGTCCGAACCCGGGCCACTGATAGCTATCAGTGTTGAACCCAGGGCTAAGCGATCTTTTCTGTTTGTTTTACTTTTTATTGTGTGCTTTTCCACCCCCCTCTTCTCTGTTCTCATTCCTTTTTATTTATTATTATGCTTTACGCGCAAAGAGTGGTACCTGTAACCGCAACCTTGGCAGTTATAAAGTATGTTTGGGGTTTTTTGTCACGGTGTAATTTGGGCCTAGGTTTAATGAGAGAGACACGGGCTCACAATTTTGGTAGGACTCCCCTCTGCAAGGGGTGACCCCGAAATTGCAAAAGTATTGTAAACAGATCTCATACTATATCTGTTTTTATTTATTTATTTATTTATTTATTTATTTTTGCGTCTGCAGCCAGGTTTTCTTTCGGTATTCGATAGCTAATTCAGTTTTTATTTTTTCTTGTAATAATAATAACAATAATAAAAATATAATTGCAGTTACGTTTTAAGAATTGTGTAAAATTGGCTTATTTTATTCGCATTCTGTTTTTACTGAAAACATATTAATAACTGGATGAAAAGAAAACATGATTAGTTTAGTTTAAATAAAAATATTAGTTTATTTTAAATAAAAAGAAATTCTGACTTTCCTTTCCACTTTTCTTGCTCCAATTTTTATATCAGCTTAATTTCAAAAAAAAATGTACAGATAAAAAAAAAAAAAAGAAAAAAACTGAAAGTTTCAGATTTTAAATTACGTTCAAAGGGGCGTTTTTTTTAAAGTTTTGTGTGTTACCTCTATTTATTAAATATCATGTTCTTCGCACTTAAACCATAAAATTCAGTTCAACAGCAATATCGCAAAATAATTTAAAGTGAGCATATCTTTAGAATTTCCGATACACAGTTCCGCGAGCTTGAGATAAAAAGCCTTTTTTTTCCATAGAGTGTTGCCATTGCTCGCTTTGAAATCCTCGAGTTTGTTCATCAAAAATTCGTTAAAGTTTTACAAAATATGAAATCGTTCATAAAACAAATTTCAAAGATGGGCTTCCAGATGCCTATATTCGCAGCAGGATGACGGAATTCAAAATGCGATGGCTTTAGGTACCGTCGTTTTATCACAATGCGAGAAACATACATACATTTATGCACAGTCTTCATTACTTAATTTCTTTAAATATAATACAGGGCTGCAATATTTTGTGGCAACAGTTTGAAAAGTGATACAGACTTTTAATGTTTCCGACGCAAAATCGTAAAACGAAAACAATAGTCCTTCAGGGACAAAGCCCCTTTGGACTAAATACAAATTTAAAACATAGATTGCCTTAAAACGTGCATGAAGCTTCAGTAAGATACAACAGTTAAATACTGATTTAAATTCTCCGGTAAAAGCTTAAAGGAAGTAACCATAGTTTCTCTCGTTCAAAACCGACTGACAACTTACAAAAAAGTGAAAATAAAAATAGCAGTAATAATGCGTAAACAGGTGAGCTGCATATGAGTGAATGCTACAAAGAGCAGGATATGCCAATGTGTTGGATTAAACTAGAATATCCATAAACTTCCTTCTCATTTAAAATTTAAAGAAAGAAGCGATGTGATATTAAAAATAAATATAATCAATTTATCAATAAAATTATAATAACGTTTTTCTTAACTATCTAAAAAAATTAAATTCACACTGAAAAATGTGAGCTAAAATGATAATGCAAAAGCGCTGGTATCAAATACATAATCTTATTCGCACGGGTAGCGAACGATGCGATAGCATTTTCTGTACTGTTCTTATTTCCTTAGCACACAATCCCAACATGTGTCGTAAAATTTTGTTAAATTTCGTGCACAGTACGATAGAATGAGTAGCCACTAATTTTTATATGATGGAGTGAGGCGAAGAAACGTTGGCAGACAAGCGGAATGCCAATAGTTCAGGTTTCAAAAAAAAGTTCGGTGAAACGCCAAATGCTAACTCGAATTTGAAAACAATTCAAGAGATGCAATCCATATCCAGATGGTCTTGGCAAGGGAGTCTATGCGCTACGACGTCCAAAAAAGACCGGTATTTGGCACTTTCAGGCAACTAACTCTTAAGGGTCGTTCAGACTGGGGTTTATCTGAGCTAACGGAGACAACCGACTCAGCCGACCCATCTCTGAAACCCTTTTTCCCCATAGGGCAGCGAGTTGAAAAATCTGAACCGCACGCATAGCGGAGCTAGTCGACACGTGGACCTGACTCCATTAGCTCAGATAAAAGCCAGTCTGAACGGCCTTTTACAGCACACAAACCTTTCGCGAGCTCTTTGCGTCCGCTGGAATCTGTCGCCCTGATTGGTACAGTGGTTAGCGACTCTGGCTGCTGCGCCGATGGACCTTGGTTCGAATTCCGGAGAAAGAATTGATAACTGTTAGTGGATGTGCACTACGGGGCATTAAAAAAACTGGGGACTCAAAAGCTCTTTCGAGTGGTTTGGTGGTTAAGACGGAGGGGTGAAAGACATCGGACGGACCCTGCAGTATTGGGTCGAAGCTGCACAGTTATTGAGGTGGGATTATACCTGCGCCACCGGTGGTGAAATTCTGGTGTTTACAGACCTTATTACTGTGTCTGTTACTGGAATCTTTGTTTTAATGGTTACTGTTTCCCGAAGGTTTCAGATGAGAGAACTTTTGCCAGATCAGCATCCCGTTCAGTCCTTCGCAGAAAAGAGCGCGTCTAGCATGGTCCAGCGAATATAGCCTTGGACCTCCATCTCAGTAGATCCAAGTTCTTTTTTATCTTTCTACATTCAACCAAATACTGATTTTCGATGTCTCGGTATATCTTCAAATTAGTTTCGGGATCGATACCGTTCCTCCAACACCAGGAAAAGGCAAAGGCAATTGTTAATTTTCCTTTTGTTGACAACTGTTTATCATATTTGTCTCCATTATAAAAATATACGTTAATATTTATATACAGTTTCAATTTTGAAATCGTATCACCCATCTTAGGTTCACGTTACCGTTATTGCATTTCTGCTATCGGTTCTTACTAAGACTTTTAGATGGAGCGGTGTTCGTTTACTCTTTAGAACGATGCAGTGCTTTCCAGAACAATGTAGAAGCTGGAAGCAGAATTTAAGTCAGCTTTCTATCAGTTTCTCGTGAATGCTTCGAAAACGGTGAAGAAATCGGCCAAAGTGGATCGTGATTTTCCGAAAAAAGACTTAATTGATAACCAAGCAAAGACCAGTTCTTACTAAAACCATGTTAATTTTACGTTGTTCTCCAGTTTTATTCGAGTTTGTTAAAATGTTGGAAGATTCATCTTTAATCAGAATAAGAGGAAAATCACTGTCTATCTGAAATTCCAAAAAACTACCCTCATTCCCCTAAATGAAACCTCTTAACATTGCGTAAAGCCCGGGCAATGCCGGGTGCTCCAGCTAGTATATATTAAGCGGAACTGTGAAACTCATAAACGAGCATTTTATGAATCAACTTTATACATACAGTGATCTCCCTCTAACGTAACCATACCACGGGTGTAGATATTTTTGGTAATCTGCAAAGATAGACATCTAAAAAAGGTGACATTCAATATTAATGTTTATTGATGCTGTGACAAACTGTAACAGCAAATGACTCATTAGGAAAACAACCAGCTGGTTATTATTAGAGACTTCCTCTTTCGGACTAACTTAAAGAAACTCATTTTTAGAGCCAGGGTCTAAGCGATCGGCCAGGGAGAATGTCCTGAAGGCTAATGGGTCTCTATCCCCTAATGCTTTTATGATGCCGACTTGTTCACGGCTGTTCGCTGCTATTTTGTGAGAAGAGACGAAGCAGTGGAGTTGAATGGACATGTAGTCAGAGAAGGCTGTGGGAAACACGCTCTTTCTCTTCTGTAAGATATAGCAATGTAACAATTTACGCTATTCATCCATTATTTAACCACGAATGAATTTGTTGTTGAGTTTTAAATAAATTTAAAAAGACAATCCTGTCTTGCTATTTTTCCATAAAAGCTCGGAAACGTTACAATACTCTGAAAAATACTGATCATTTTGAGAAGTAGTCGTTTTGGGTAGTGAGTCGACATTAAAAGATTCATTGAGAATCGAAAGAAGTTCAGATGAAAATTAGACAAACTTTAGGTCTTAATTGCGAGTCAATTAATATACCTTCTAAAGAATTAATAACCAAAGTAATTTTAAAAGCTATTTGTGAAGCTTGAAAATTTATTACAAAAACTGATTGCCACATTTGAGTTCGTGGTCAGTAGGCAATGCTGGATTGTTTCTTTTTAGGTACATGATGAAAACACAAAACTTTTAAATATTTTATTCAGTTTGATGCTGATAAAAATTAATCTAAATTCATTCCCATAATTTTATTCATTTAAAACCGGAAATCCTATAAATACAGTTATAAAGGAAACCATGGCGAAAGTAATTTCTTGAAATTATCTTTCTTTACTAGCGGCAGTGTGAAGATTATTAATTATATTTTGTAAATGTATAATTACCTCATCATTTAGTTAAATCTGCACTTTCCTTCCCACACTAAAGTCTATATAATATAGCGGATTATAAACAATAGTTTCAGAGTACGTACACTTATGTAAAAACCTTTCGTATGGAGCGCAATTTATTTTTACATCTTACGGCTAATAATCTTCTCTTATAATCTTTAATCCAAACCATATTCGTGATAAATGGGTTTATTTTATCCCAGTCTTCAGCACCCTGATCACTTTATAGAAATCGAATAAAGCAGTAATTATATTTCATATCGGGCAGATAGTTTTTCAATGCTTTGGGTGTAGGAAACCTTAAAAAGCAATGATTCAACCCATTCATTACGGGTTATGTCACGATACAACGATGAAGCTCAGAATGCCATTATCATGATGCATTCGTAAGTCGCCGTGTGCAATTACATACGTAATCATCAGGATGGTTCATGCTACACGTAAAATACAATTAAAAGGATCAGCCCATAATCTTAATACCAACAGTAAGAGAGAGAGAGAGAAAGAAGCAAAATTTGCCGGGAAAAAAAATATTCTTCTTATGAGAACTACGGATATCACCTTGTACCATAAAAATGTCATTAGCCAATTCTAGCATTTGATTGATGAGTCGGAGGGAATTTTAACGATGACGTTTTCTTTTTTTCCTTTCTTAAAGAACTATTTTTCTACGCTCCGTGTCATAGAATAACGCTGTTGATTGTGACCAAAGGTGTGCGTCGCGTGTTTAATATTCATTTTGTGGGATGGGTTTGCCTACGGTGAGGATTGTCGCGTTGGTTTCTTTTTCGAATGCTATTGGAGACAGCTCACGTATTAAAATAAGTTCCAAATCGCGGCATGTGAAGAAACAAAATTAAAATCTTTTCTAAGAACCCCTGATAGCTATTTTACTTGTAAATCACATACGAATTCAAAAATTTATGAAGGCATTATAAAAATATGAACTGACATGCATGTATAGTAATGGCATGTAATTTTTAATGGTATTCATGTATGCATGCTCTTCAGCCGCGTAAATTAATTTTGTATTTTAATTCCGTGTAATGTAATAGGGGAGAGTAAATGGGGAAATTAATTAGCCTTTAATAAAATGTTTCACAAATCTTCTGCAAGCGATTTTACAAATTTTTTGCAGAAGCATTTTGCTTTAAAAATATGTTTGAAATAAAACGTTTCATACTGAAATGTTGAAATGTTTGTTTGAATAAAACGTTTTATTATAGTGACGAATATAAAAAACGCAATTTGATCTCTTAGATCTCACGGTAAATATAGAAGATATAATTTCGTCCCGAAGATAAATATAGAAGATATAATTTTCGGAGGGAGAAGGAACGAAACTTTCTCTGCTGGAGTAATCGACGGAGAAGACATTTATTTAAAAAATACTACTAGATACAAAACAATAAAAAATGTTCTGAAAGGTTACAGATTTTAACGGTTACCCTAAAAACTTTTGTTAAGGATTTTTACACCCTCACCGAGTTCGCAGACTACCAGACTGCTGTAACACTGTCCTACTTACCCGCAATTTTTTTTTCTTTTTTTTTTTCAGCTTTATTATTAAGCATCCTTTTCATCGCACTTCCATCCCATACAATTTAACAAAATCACAAAATTTTTAAAGGCATCTCAGCAATATACATATAAAAAGCATTCCTATTGCATACATTGACATGCCTTTTTCTGTTTTTTTCAACAGCTCATCATATCAAGGTTGAGTTTTTTTACTAAGATGGCTTTACGAAACTTTGTTTTTTATCTTTTTATTATTAACGTTTTATGTTTTATTTTATTTGTTAAATATCACGTTCTCGGCGCTTATGCTACATAAAATTCTATTCAAGGGCAAAATCACAAACCGATATTCTCGCGCTGGAAATAAAAATGTTTTATTCCGTATGGTGTTGCCACTGCTCGCTTTGAAATTGTTGAGTTTGTTAATCAAAAATTAAAGTTTTACAAAATATGAAATAGATGATGAAACAAATTCGAAATTCAAAATTCGACTTTATAGGTGCCCATGTTCTGGTGGAAGACTATGTGCGAATTCAAAATTCATTCGGCTGTTCTAGAAACAGTCGTTTTTCAACAATGAGAGGAACATACATACATAAGTACGGATTCTTCTTTATTATTAGATTATGTTCTTTTTAGGAACCATATTAACAATGTTTCGTGAAATGTAAAGAATATTGCACAAAGCAGCAATATCATTAAATTCCGACTTAGTTTGTTAGGATTTTAATAAAAATTGACGCCATTATTTTTTCTCCGGAAGAAATTTCTTCTTTTGTGACACTGCAAATCATTTTTTTTTTCGGAAACGAATTAGCATTAAACGTTATTCCAAGCCTTAGCAGTGAATCACTTCCATTGAAAATCGCTAATTTCTTATAATTTTTTTTCTTCGATTTTTTTTCATTTTAAATGACGGTCTTCGAAAACTCTTTTGAGATTTTGACTGGATAATCAACGTAAGGATAAAACAGAATCCAATGCATTTGTTAGAATGTAAATTCATGTTTGATTTTGAATCTATAAATATCCATCTGACGAATTCGGCTGACGCATCTTAATTCTGCTAATTAATTTTTTAAATAACAGCAGCTTTAGAAAATAGTAATCATCATCGGTAGAGGACTGAAATTAAGCGACTTAAAAGATTGAAGAAAATAATTATTTCAGCGCTAAGTCAAAATTCGCAGAAAAATCTGCCAAGATTGGGCCAATTCAATGAAAATAATTCTTCAAAAGAAAGCTTTTTGCGGCTTTATAGTTAAATTATTTGTTTTTCCTAATTGCATTAAATTCCTAAATTATTTTTTCCTAATTGCAAGACACGTTTATCCTTTAAAATTTTAGAATTTGTTTCGTGTTTAGAAATTTTCTGGTAATTGATGTTGTCAGGACTGAGTGTTCTGTGCAGGTGCTTGGCAAACATCTTAAAGTAACTCTTTAAAGTCCTTAAGTCCTGATCTGGAACAGGGAGCTGAATACAGCTATGTTCTGGTTGTAGATACTGTGCTTCAGTTGTATAATAACTGCACTTGAAAGGGATTTAAAGTCCTCTTTTATTAAATCAATATTATTTACAAATCACTTCCCAACTCGGGAGGGATACAGAAAGTAAAAGACCACACTTGGGTCTAAATGAAAAATCAGATAAATTTAAACTAAAAGCTAAATAGAAATTTAATTGATCTTTGCTCACAGAGCTCTTCGCGGAGTTGGCCTTTAACTAAATGGTGCGTAGCAAGAATTACTAATACTAGCGCACTTGGATTTATTTCAAAAAGCAATCACGTAGCAAGCACTATGGCTTATAATTTAGATGCTAGCTGGTCAGGCGAACGTCGAACAGAATGACCGTGATCTGAGACTAAAAGCTCTCTCACACTGAGAGGTTTCTAGCTCTGGTTTAAATAGTACTTGGCTCTACTTCAAATTAGCATAAGCTGAAAACACGCGCTTCTTCTGGCGGGAAGTTGAAACAGAGAAGAGATAGAAAGATTTAAATTAAAATAAAACTTTGTTAGTTTAACTAAAACCTTACAATGTCTAGAAAAGAATTATTAAAATTAGAATGCGAAGAATTTCAGTGTTTTACTCGAAAGCAGTATGACCTTGCTGTAAGTATACATTATCGCTTTCCATTTTTGACTGCAAAGTCCGATATCGACTTTAATTCTGTCTGAAGTTTCTACACAACAATTTGTTACAACAACAGTTGCTCGTCTTCCCCTACTGGGTTGGACATAAGTGGATATTACAGATCAAGAGGACAACCAGGGTGGTTCTCACATCAAAAGATAAATCAATTAAAGACCTCTACAAATGATGAATGAGTGTATTACTAAGCTGAGGAGGCCACGGAAGACACTAGGTTCTTCTGGAGTTGAACTTGTCATTTGCACATAATGATTGCTTTCAACTTTTAGCATAGGTGATATATAGCTTTATATAAGAGATCAAATTATAACCTTTAGCTTAAATGAAAATCTTGAAACGTAGTCTTTACCCTCAAGATTTTCTACAACCTTTTCATGACATATTATTATCTAGAAAAGGAACGCTTTACCCCACCTACCATTCTGAACCATTTTTTTTTTTTTCGTTTTATTCATAATGAAGAGATTCACATTCGCAAGGTCCTATTCAGTTTTACTAGTAGTTACTTTAATTTTCGAGCCTTCCCTGAATACTCTTATCTCCCCTCGCATTTCCTCGCCAGGATGCAAATGAAGTAGGTGAACGAGAGTATTTAAATTGTTGGAACGAAAAGGTTAAACAGAGAGTGATTTCGCTAGTGAAAGCTCCCGTTTGTTGGTTTTTCTCAAGCTGTTAAACCTTAATAGCGACTACGCATTCTTGCCGTCGAGTTAGTATCCGGCCGGTGTAGATTTTCCTGCTAAATTAAATTAAATTGAATTGTGCTGTCTAGCACTACGTCTTTACCTTGGAAGGTTTTAGTTTAAACTAACAAAGTTTTATTTTAATTTCCCCTTTCCTATGATTCCTTATTTCAACTTCCCGTTAGAATGAGCGCGCGTTTCAGCTTTATGCTAATTTGAAGTGGAACCAAGTTTGTATTTAAGCTTTAGCAAGGAACTTCTCGGTGTGAGAGAGCTTTTAGTCTCAGATCACTGCAAATCTAAATTATATTTTGGACGATGTTCGACGTTCGCCTGACTGGCTAGTAATTAATTTCTAAGCCGTAGCGCTGTTATTCTATTACTTATTGAAGTAAATCTAAGTGCGTTAGTATTAGTTAATTGCGTTAGTGCTAGTCTCAGATCACTGCAAATCTAAATTATATTTGGGCGATGTTCGACGTTTGCCTGACTAGCTAGTATTTAAATTCTAAGCCGTAGCGCTGTTACTCTATTGCTTATTGAAGTAAATCTAAGTGCGTTAGTATTAGTTAAATCTTGCTACGCACCATTTAGCATAGAGGCCAACCTCGCGTTTATAGCTCTGTGAGCGACGAATTTTAGCGAGAGCGACTTAATTTCTATTTAACTTTAGTTTAAATTATTTGATTGTTCAGTTTAGACCCAAGTGCGGTCGTTATTTTCTGTATCCCTCCCGAGTTGGGAAGTGGCTGTATATAATTGTGGTTTAATAAAAGAGGATTTTAAATCCTTCTTACGTGCAGTCATTCTACCACTTAACCACAGTTTTCTACCGCAGAACATAGCTGCATTCAGCTCCCCGTTCAAGATCAGGACTTAGTTTACTTCACGAATATGTTCGCCAAGAGTATGCACCGAACACTCAGTCCTGATAACCTTTCAATTTATTGCTAAATTAACTTTTTAGTTCTCACCGCAAGTGATCGCTGTACGCATGTAAGTCCGTGCCTTCTGTAAAACAGTTTGTGATAAATAAAATGGTCTTTTACACCCTTCCCTGGTTGTGTTCGTACAAGAATATGCAAGGTTTAACAGTGAAGTAGATCTAGTTGCCATTTTATGATAACGAAACGTAATAGAACCTACATCGTAATACTCCAAAGAAAAAAAAATAAAAAGAATGACACAAAATTTGTGTATTGTTCTGAATATCTTTTATTTATTTACGGTATTTGAAATAGGGATTACGAAAATTTTTCAATATTAAAGTTTGATATAAGAAACTAGCTAATACACGCACGCTTTGCTGGGCACACTATCTATTTGAATGTGAACCTAGACTTGGACGAAATATCTAATTTCGAATTGATAATGAATGTAAATTTCTTAAATTTAAAGTCGGGAAGTATCGTGTCAGTCAGTGAATCAAAGTCAAAACTACCACACACACACAAAAAAAGAGTTTTGACTTAGTGCCGCCTCTGATGGTATAACAAAAATTCCATTTTGGACGGGATTTACGTAAAATCCGTTCTTAGTGTCCGTCTACATCGTGGAATGAGTAACTATGCAAAACTTCAAGTCAATCGGGTGGATAGTTCTGGACATTTCGTGGTGAGTCAGTGGTATTTCGCTTATATATAATGAAAATTTAACTCTGTTAAATGAAATGGAAATAATTCTATCTTTTTCAACTGTAGAAATCTTCTATTGAAAGAAAGAGCTGTCGCTGTAGAATTGGAATTTGGGGTTTATACTAATCTAAGAAATAAAGAGAGCCTCAGGAAGAACCTACGATTGCTTAAATCATATTTAGAGGAAGGTGAAAAACCATAGTAAAACGCTGGAGTTCACAATGCTTTCAAAGTTACTTTTTGAAGTTCACAAAATGTGCGCCACCCGACCGGGATAGTGGTCAGCGACACTGACTGCTCTATCAAAGAATCCCGGACAGGTCATGGATGTTTGTAAATGTATAATGTCTGTGCGGCATGGGGGAACTCTAAATATGCGTCTAGCCGGAACGACGTGCTCTTCATCAAAACTGGTGGGGGGGGAGGTGGAATTGAATGAAGCCGTCCTGTCACCTGGATGGTGCCCGAAGCTCCTACCAACGACAAGAGTTATCTTGCACGCTTTGCCACGATGAATTTCGTGGGCTTGTTCTGATGTCACTGTCAGACAAGTGTAATAAGTCACAACACAAACAACACACGAAATATGTAACCCAGACTTGGAAACTTGCGATATTCGCATTATCGTTTCCAGTGGCGGCTCGTAATAAGCACTGTGGAACTGCAGCACCCCCTTAATTTCCACTTATTATTTTTAATATTTAATATAATGAGCCGTTTTTTCTTTAATTCTTTCTTTATACTTCTACAATATATAATCCTTAAACTTAATGTCAGTAGCCATCCTCCAGTTTGTACAAAAGGTACGAAAGTCTTTGTTCCAGCGACGTGGTGTTTGGTTGATCTGCGCATGCGCACACAGAAAGCAGCACTCGAGCCACCAAGTGAGAAGATCACTGTCGCTCTTGCAGTGCCGTAATTCTGGAAACGTGATTACTTTTTACTTCGCGCGTGTGGTATTTTGTTGTTTTGCGCATGCGCACTTAAGAAGCAGAGTACGAGGCCGAGAGGAAGAAGGCACTGTCGGGCTTGCAATGCCGAATCTGGAGTGTCGTTTGGAGGTGTTTCTTTTTTTTACTCCGCGTGTGCTGTGATTAAAAAATCATACACCATATTCCTGGTTAGATTATTTTTCAGCTATTCTATTTGATTAATTTTTTTCGGTTCTTTTATTTTACAGAAAACTTTAACCATGTCCTTGCATCCTCAAGTAATAAATTCTGTGACTGTAAGTGAACTTCAAGAGCTTAAAAGTTAAAATTTTTTGTAACAGCACCCCCACTAATTTTAGCTACGAGCCGCCACTGATCGTTTCAAAAAGAAATGAAACAGTTATTAATTTTTTCCAAATCGGAGAAAAATTAGAGTCGCAAGAAAACAAAAATTTGCCCAAAATATAATTTAGAGGAAAGTGTTTCGATTACATGCTTACTCCAAATGAAGAGTTTACATAATTGCGAGAGGTAAGATAGGAGCAAATGAATAAAGTAAATATAGGTAAAAGCGTATAAATGCCGTCAGTTCATGCTAAGCCTGTATCGTTATGATACCGGTAAAATGCTTATTATGTAAATATAAACTGAAGAATTTGGAACTCAAGCTATTTTATTGTTAGAAAGATCTTTGCAAGTCTACAGCGCCCTTCTACAGAAAAATGATTTAGGGATGGATGAATGAGAATGTAAGTGCCGTTTTTGAAAATTTAACGCAAAGCATTTCTCTAATTTTGTAATATAGTACTTTTGCATCTTATGTTGTCAGCTTTTCCCCACTTTTCTGTGTTACATGCCTCGAATCTTAAACAAACATCTAAGACGCGGAGCGTAATAACGCGACAACAGGCCGACACGCCCGATAATCAGTAAAGTTCACACACAATTATTTTCAAAAGTCAGCAAAGAAACCAGAAGCTCCAAGTTTAACATATTTTCTCACTCATTTCGGCTCATATCCAGATTATTTCCTTGAAGGAACCTCTCTAATAGTGACAACTTCGTCTGTGGAGTCAAAGGAGATAAACTCCATTACCTATTCTTCTGCCTTCTTTACGAGTAATCTGCTCCTCCTTGTCAACAATTTGAAAGTTGTTTAAATGCGGCTAAGCCTAATTGTTTTTACAATAGCAGCCATATTTGTTTACATTTTAAACTTAGCAGAATAGAGGATTAAGTCTTTCTGCACCTTCAGTGGCTTTTTGCAGAGTGGAAGCAGAAAGAAACTCTTAGTTTTGTGCACCTAAAAATCTGCCTTCTTGCCTGACGAAGCCGTCATTTGTTTACATTTGAAACTCTTAGTAGAACGGTGAATTCAGTCAGTTGGCGCACCAACTTCAGTGTCTTTTTGCTCAGTGGGACTGAAAGTTAACTTTCAAGTTTGTGCCCTGCAAATTTTTAATACCTGCCGTCTGACCGAATTGCTTGTTTTGGCGTAGAAGCTCTAATTTTAATTGTAATTTTTAATTTAATTTTAATCGTAATTTTTAATTTAATTTTGTATTTTTAACTGTATTTGGTACTTTACATATTTCTGTGTTTTACAATTTTTAATGAATTGATTGTATAAGAAATATATCTCTAACGAAATTCGAGGAAATAAGTTTAAATGCAGTTCAGCAAAAAATGTATAAAATTTAATAAACCTTAAAAGGAAATCACGTGGTGTCCACATCAGGTATTTTTATTTTATATAACTTCCCTCCCTTCAAAGAGAAAAATCACTTAAGAAGAGACAAAAGCTTTACATAGGATAACTTTTGGCCTTAGCCGCCCAACCGGTACAGTGGCTAGCGTCGCTGACTGCCGTCCTGAAGGGCTCGGGTTCGAATCCCGGAGAAGGCATGGATGTTTGTAAATGTATAGTGTCGGAGCGGCGTGGCGGCACTTCAAATATGCGGCGAGCCGAAAGTCCTCTTATGTGGTTTGGTGGAAAGGGAGAGGGGTGGGAGACCCTCGGACCCGTCCCCCCCGGGGTGCTCTCCATAAAAGTTTTGGGAGGAAATCGGCCAAATCGTACTGTCACCTGTTAGGTGCTCAAGGCTGTTGCCGACGTCAGGCGTAATCTAGCGCTCCTTGACACAAGAACTCTGGGCTTGGGCTGACACTGTCAGACAAGTGAGCACGAACAACAACAACAATCCTTTTGGCCTTTGCTTAGACAAAAAGTATTACATAGGAAGAATAGATAGCTTAAAATATTCAGTATGGTTTTAAAAGGTACAAAAAGTGTAAAAGGAAACAAAATTTTATATCAAGGACTAGTTAATGATGCTATGTTGAGAATGAATTTATAGTACCAACTCGAAGATTCTAAAGTTCAGGTTTCGTTCTTGAAATATTATGAAAACTGTTCTAAATAAATCTAGTCTATTATAATTTTTTTCCCGAGAATAGTAAGAGAATTCTTTAAATACTTGGCTTAAATACTGTTATATATTAATTTCCTTTAACGTCCTTTTCTCGTAATTATTTCAAAAAATCCTATATTCAATACGATACCTAAAAATTAGTATATGTTTTAAAAATTCATCAAATCTATGAAAATAATTATTTTCGCGTATTATCGTATAAGAATACACATTTCTCCGAAGTAAAATAATGTGACATATCCTTAATACTCAACTTGCATAAACATACAACATAAAATTCAATACTATATAACAGGCAAAGCCAAACTGCGGCTCTCCTACACCTTAAATGCGGCTCGCGAGCTACTTGCGATCTGAAATGTGACTTGTTTTGAATAAATATAGTTTCATTTTTTAATACAAATGGAATTTGAAATAGAAATCATGCAGTGATACTTTTCTTTATTAATCGCTAATTTAATTCCTGTTATTATGTGTGTAAAAATTTGATAGATTTCAGACTGTCCGCTGCTGGCTTATCGTCAGAGCAACAAATACGTAAAATTACAAATAATTCCCTTTCTAATAATTACTATTCAGGTTATGTTTCTTTTTGAACAGCTAATGGTCATCGGAGTCCACACTAATACGAAGTTAATCTAAAACGCAATGCTAAAATTTTTATTTAATTATTCTCCCTAATATTTTTTCTTTTAAGTTAATTTTACTTCAGGCAGTATCTGCTTACATTCCTGTGTGATCTCATTGTTCACAATAGTTGTGATCCACTTGGAAGCCGTGCTATTTGTTATAGAGTACTACTTTTATCCAGTCCTTGAATGGTTTGTGTAACTGCTGAAGAAACCTCTTTCGCCTTGTAACCCATACAGAGCTCTTTTAATCTGTAGAAGAATTTTAAGAGAATTTTTATTTTTGGTGGAGCAAAACTTTAGCCTCTTACATGGTCAGGAGACTTGACTTCGTTTTCTACGGAACTCCTTAAAAATTAATTTCCAATCCCTAAGCAAGTCAGGCATTTTTATGCCATTGCTGCACAGATTTCGCGACTATTCATAACAATATGCTTAACACTTTTCCCACACGGAACTTTCGTAATAATTCCTAGGTAATCCTGGGCAGAAATCATAATTTATTTCACCAATGGTTGTGGATGCTGAAATATTTTGAGTCATGAGAAGAATCAGTGGTTTGAAAACCATTTAAATTTTGGTCAAAATGTTTAATTCCCTTTTTATCAAATACTGTTATTGCAGATAGAGATCTTTCACTTTAATCATCAAATCTTCATGTCAATAACATTGCACCAAGCAATGAAGAATGAACAGAACACAAGCGGCTCTCTTTTTTTTTTTTTCTAAAATATTTCTGTCAAAATCGGCATATTGATATTGGTGAAATCGCTTTAGCTTGTGATATTTTCTCGCATTTTTCGATTTCTTGTTTGATTACCTTCTTCCTTTCTACCTCGCATTAGGTTAGATGCATTTTTCTGGACTAAGGTAGAGTCGCCGGAAATTTTCGCATTAGATTAGCGGCATTTTGCTGCCCGGCATATCTAAAATTTTTCACTCCATAGTACGCCGCTCTGCAGCTGCACCGGTTGCCCGAGCTCTGATGCCACTTCTTTTAATCTGTTGATACTTTTTGTCTTCCTAATTTTTGATCAACATGTACGTCTGATACGTCCTTCATGAAAGTTTAGTAGCCAAACGAAAAGTAGTACAATGATCCACTGCTTGATCTCTTCAAATTTAAGGCAATAATGTGAAATTTTGCTGCCGTAAACACTTGCGGTGAAAATATTCAAAATTAAAAAATCTTCTGAAATCTGATCTTTTATTTCCTAAAGTATCCCCTGCTTACAGACTCCATTTCAAACTCCATTTGAGATTTATTTCCGTACGCTGGTTAGGTAACCGTTAGGCTGACAATTTTGTTTAAACGTTCTTTTGAGTTATTGTACTTAGAAATTCAAGACAAGACCGTAAGTCATTTGACCTTCTTTATGAGTCCAACAGTTAGAATATGGTGGATGCGTACACTTATTTGGCAAGAGGTTAGGAACTGAACCACTGTGCAGACGTCTGTCGTCTTACAAAAGGCCACCACATTGAACATCTATGCACGTCCAAAGAAATATGAAGAGTTACGCGTTCATGTTATATATACATTTGCAAAATAAACTCACTATAGTAATGACAGGCATGTATTCTTTCTATAACATTAGTTTTGATTTGACATGTATTTGAAAAACAGCTTAAAATGAAACAGCTAGTTTGAAGAGTTTGGCTGGTAGACAGATGGACTATGTGCTCGTCGAAGCGTTTGTATAGCCCGACATGAACTACTAGATTTATTAGCAATAGGTTATGTATGTCCAGAATTATTGTAACGATTCAAGAATTTTAAATGATGCGTATGAACTTCCATATTTATATCCAAAATTATCAGGACAATTCAAAAGATAGTTTCAAGAATTTTCAATGATGCGTCTGAACGTCATTTTCTATATCCAAAATTACCGCGATGATTCGAGAGATAATTACGAGAATTTTCATTGATGCGCAGTGTATTGATTACTAAAAAATTCTGGCAGATTTCGTTAGATGCCTCGCTGAACTACTGTATCAATCAGCACCGTCATGAGAAATACTTATTATTCGAATACCACTGAAATTGCAATCATGTTCTTTTTTTTTTTTTAAATTCTCTTATACTGGGCATCAGTAAAAGTAGTTATTCGAAAGTTTTCGGAAAGAATGTTTAACGATTTCTTAGGTTAGGATTCAAAGATGTTCCAAATGATGATGTTCCCAAACTAAGTTATTTAAAACAAAGGGCAAAAATTTTAAAAGAAAAAAGTGTTATTAAAGTTCAAAAGTAAGGAAGCAATTATAATAATATTATTATGAATTTAATTCATGAATTACACATAATAATAAATAATTACTTTAGATTCTCAAAAATTATTATACTTTGAAAGATTGTTATAAAAAATATTATTATTTTAAACAAAGATTTAATTTCTGAATCGATGCAAAGGAAATCATTGGTTCAAATTCATCTTTAACTCACAGTTAAAAATTTTTGCTGTAAGAAAATAGTTTCATGAATTCCTTTCATCATATAAAGATTGCAGAAGTACCAAGCATATTCTAAAGAATGTAATTACAGACAAAGTTCTGTCCTTTCTTGATGTATCAATAACTTCCCCATAACCACTGACAGGTAACGCTCCCTGTGGCCAATATCAGATAAGCCTTCTTCCCACTGTTGACCGTTCCTTCTCGGGAGCTCCCTTTTAGCTCGCTTCCTGAGCTCCCGGTCCAGATCTCTCATTTCCTCTACTCAAGGCGGCCCATATCCCGCCAAACTCTGTCGCATCGACTGCATGAAGGTGCACTGTACACCCGGCGACCTGTGGTTTGCGTTCCTTTGTCCCCATCGTATGTCAGAGCGCGGTAGTATTGAGCCCGTGGACATAGCAGTGGGGCGACGAACTCTTTTCCTGAAGGGCAGTGATATGGCGAAAACCAGGGACACAGTACTGCGCGCCGAATATCGTTGAAAGAGACCATTACAAAACAGAAGACTTACTTGTATGGGCTGGAATATCAACGGACGGCCACACTATGTGATTCCTGGTGGTTCTGTCACAGCCGTCCGATATCGTGTCACAATGGATATCAGTGCGATATTCATGGACGATAAGGCTCACCCGCATAGAGCTCGAGTGGTGTGGAGCTCGGAGAGTGAAACAATTCTATATCTGCCGCAGCCTGCTATCACCTGACCTGAATCCTTTAGAACATGCATGGGGCATATCGGGAAGGTGGACAGCAGGTCCCAGTGGGCCGCTAGGCACCCTCCCAAGTGCTCCGACATGCATTACTTACAGGAGTAGACGCTACTGCCATAACAAGCGATCAACGACACTATTGCCAGATTGCCTCGCTGTTGTCAAGCATTCATTCAACTAGAGGGTGACATACCTGTTATTAACGTGATGTTTCCACTGCACATTCTTCTGATCCATTTGATCTCTCACGATGTGATAGTCTTAATACATGTGTCTTTCTTTATTGTTTGCTGCGGGATCTAGTAATACCACAGTTACCTCCTGTATCAATTTCACGCATATCCATTAAATAGATTGCGCTTTATTCCTCGTTTTGCCTTTATTGCTTATTTTTTTAGCAGGAGTGCAGTTCGACTCGGTTTCAAATTCTTAACGAGCAGACTACAGGCGCAGTTTTCCTGTTTACGCGGTTGTCAAAAACGTTCCTGTTTCCGTGAAATCATTAATCTTCATTACTCCCCCCTTCTTAAAGGGGTTACATAGTGGAGAGCGACTGGGCCTTGGCCTTAACCGAAATTTAGGAAAGCAAAAAAATTTTAGATTTATAAAAAGAGTTTTTAAAAGAATTAATCGAAAAATATTTAGGATCTCAGATTTTTCCATGAATGAAGCTAATACTGTATTTAAAACGGGAGATATATATATATTCAAAGTCTGCGATGATTTTGGCAATGAACTAAAAAGATCGTTTCCTAAAGTAAAAATAATATGCTTCCGAAGTTATGCATAAGGGTGAATTATAATAAAATCTTTCAGAATAAGGTTAGGTTAGGTTATTCAATTATGGCAAAGCACACGAGGGCTATCTGCCTAAAGGGAGGGATGCCTTCATGGAGGACTTTCTAAGGGAAACTGGCTCGTATACACGTTACACATGGGGAAAACCACGAAAACGCCCATGCAGCCAGCCCGTTCGCGGGATTCGAACCTCGGACCGAACTACCAGTGTTCAGCGTCTTTACCGCTCGGCCGCTGGTGGGCCCTTTCAGAATAAATATTCGTTCTAAAACGACGTTCTTTCTTCTAAAACAACGACTTCTTTGGTCTTAATAGTGCTTTTGAAGCTTTTAATTTTTCAGTTACGCAAATCAATGAAGTACATTTTTCTTCTTTTTATTCTGATTTCGATATTGATAACCTTTATAAAGGACTAAAGGTTTTTTTTTTTTTTTCTTTTTAGTTTAAATTATGTCTCAAACATACATATTGATTAATATGAGAAATGAAAATAATAGCTAATATTGTAACGGAATTACAAATAGAATGGAATTAAAGATTTCGAGAGGAATCTAAACTAAGGCACGTCTTCAATCTAACAAAGACTAACTTATTCACAAAGAAACTGCCCAGCTCTTTTTAATGACTCAACGTTACATCCCCTGAGGAGCTGTGGGAGGGGACTGTACCCTCCGATTTCGCGGGAACAAGAAGAATTTTGAAAAACGCGGAAAGAGGAATCGCGGAAACAGAACTAATTCTTTGTAACGTATAAGCTAATTACTCTTTGATAACTGAATATCTCTCCCCAGACCGACAGCCCTTGTGCCATTTTCGGTAATCAAACCTAAAGAAATCTTCGGTCAAAAGGGGGGGGAATAAGTGAACTGTAAAATTTAAAATATTTTTCTTCTTTTTAGAATAAGTGCGAAAAATTTCCCATTGACATTCCTTTTCACATTTATATTTTATATGAGTATTACGGTATGAAGGCATGTCGAAACTTATGCGTAACTTGATTGTGAGAATTGTAGTTAACCTGATTTTACCCAAGGCACGGAATTAATATAAAAACATTGAAGCAAATTTACCTTTCTGTCGGTGACTCTGTTTTCTCATCTTGAAATATTTATTGAAAAAATTTTGGAGCGTTTCTGAGATATTCTTTGGACTGACAAAAATATCAGGCGTCCCCGATGGTCCGCTGATTAGTGGTGGTGATTGCAGCACACTTGTGTTCGAGTTCGAATCTCAGACAAAAAAATAATATTTGCAGTTTTTGTCGATTTGCGGAAGAGTACTGTCAGTCTGCAAAACCTCGCGAAAGATTGTGGCAGGGAAAGTAGCATGCGACGCTTTCTGATTTCATACTGTGAGGTTCTCTTGTTCAAACATAAGGCAGAATTATGTAAATTGCCATCGGTGTTTCACCTTAATAAAATAATCTAAGCCTAATAATAACGAAATAGACGTTCCAATTTTAAAAAACACTATTCGCATTACAGTTTTTATTTTTGAATTCGGAGTTAATTTTATAGTTTTCAGAAATGCTAACAATGTATTAAGTTTTTTTTCTTTTCACCAATAGATTTAGAAAGATTAGTAATATGCATAGAAAAAGGAATGGCTTTTAAAATTTCCATTTGTCTACAGAAAACGACAGCTTACTTTTGGAACAGTCCATAAGCAGAAATGATCTGCTGACGGCTACCGAAAGCTGTAGGCTTCAAGACAAAGACCGTCTTTTTTATTGAAATAGCAGGAAGGAGCACTCGGTTAAGCCTTCCTGTGAAAGGAAGAAAGGAAACAAATTAGCTCATCGAACTCCCATTAACCTCATCGTTCACTTTTATGCAAACATTCTTAACGGATCTTTTCCACACGCGCAGCATTCGCCACCATCCACGATCCGGGAGGGTGGTCGCCGAGGAGAAAAATGAGCCCTAAAGAACACAAGAAATAAAAAATAAAGGAAAGGAAAGAAGAAAGTCCAGAAGAAAGAAAAGATGAAGCGAGAGGTTTCTTTAACAACGGGGGCGGAGCTGGTAGCGCGTGCAGTATGTGATGCCTCAAGGCGCTAGACAACCGGGCGCCGAAATTCTTGTCAGTTCCAATGATCTGACGCAGCTCTGCCGAAGGTAATCGCTTCTTCTTCCCAGCTCTACCGGACTCGTCTTGTTTCTTTTTGTTTCTTCTAACGAGGTACAACTCTCCCACACTCCGGCCCCCTGGACGAAGAAGGCTGGCTTTGCCACCAAGGGCAAACGTGAATACTAGGCCAGTGGAATGTGTTTTAATTGATGAAATTAGCAGGTGGTTAACTCTCAAACACGTCTTAGTTTCAATATCATGCAGACTTAGATTTCTAAGACGCATCGTACCATTATCGCCAGGTAATGCACGGCAACGAGACATTTGCGGGTTCATACCTTTTGGGGGAATATATGTGTTATGATTAACAAGATAATCGTTCTTAGAATAAAGGTAAAAAAGGCTTACCTTTTCTGACGATCTTCTTTCTCGTTCTTCTCCAAAGGTATATCCGGGAATATTTTTATTAATTGCACACATCAAAGGCACTACTCAACTCAAGAAAGAGAGGCTACTAAGATAATAAGATACGTTTAATTTACATTACTAACTAATTACATACACGACACAGAGAGAAGATACTGGTTACATCTTTAACTGAAATGTCCATTACGAGTTCTAAAGTTCAGTTATAGTTCTGTTTCATTTTGGCTGTGCGCATGCGTAAATTACGTGGTGTTTGGTAACAGTTTTAACCGCGAGAGTTTCAACAATATGCGTAAGTCAGTGAAATGAACTGACATTAAAGATCATATGGTGTAAAGATCATCATGTAGTGGTGTAAACATACCAAGAGTAGTTTAAAATCCATTTAAACTCCTCTTAGTAATAACTTTCGAAACTGACCCGGATTTCTGAAAACAAAAATAAGTATCTGTGTTGAAACATCAGCCCTCCAAGGCAAAATACGACAGAAGAAAATCGTTTGAATTATCTTCTTCAGACGATTTCGCTCTATTAAAAGTTTCCTACTGAAATTTCTAGATTAATCTTTGCATGGTTATAACTCATCTTTAGATAAATGTCACTTGTAGGATGCAATATTTATAGACGTTTTATTATGTGCTTCTCTTCATTTTCTCTGACTGTCTGGTGTACTCAGAGCTTAAATTGCTCCGGTGCTTCTTAGGTTTTGGGTCAAATTCTAACTATAGCCGGAGCGTACCGGAGACCTAAATAAGAAGAATTCGGCACTTTTTATGTAACAGAACAACAATTTCAGTAGAAATTTGATATCGAACACTTTATTTCTAACAATAAAATTGTATTAAAAATCGCTTATTAAATTTTAATTTATCTCTTTACATTTTATTTAATTACTTTAATTATTTAAATAGATAATAAATTAATCATGAATTAATTAAATAATAATTATTAATTAAACAATAATTAATAACTATTAATATCAATTAAACAAAATATCAATTCAATTATTAATTAATTTGATAATCATTAACTATTTAATTTTTAAATTACTAATGATTTCAATAGTCATTTTATTTATTTATTTACTTTTTTTTTCTTTCCTAACGGTTCCATACGGCTCCGGCACTTCTACTTTTACAAATTAAGCCCTGAATGTACTTCAACTAAATAGCATTCCGTGGAATCATTCGTGTACTTCTAACTGAACTTCCGTAAATTTCTTCGCGAACTCATAATTAAACTTTAAAAGATCTGCTACTTGATGTTTAAACAGCGTTTCTTTGGTCCCGTGAAAGTTTTTGGATCATTTTCAAAGTGAGCTTACAGATCGACTGCATTCATGGAGAGTTTTCATAAATTATAAATTTAATTTTTTTTGAACTTTGAACATTTTGATTAAAAACTTAAAATTTTTTACTGACCACATACACGGCAGTTTATAGCAACGCTGCCTTGATGCGTGATGCTATTTTCCCAGCACAGATCTTGGAACAATGCGTGAAGTTCCTAAAACAGCGTTACATGCCCTGAATCACATTAATTGGTACTCAGCTATAATATTAACGATGCGTTCCAAGTTTTTTTTTTATAATTATAAAAATCTCAAGCGCATGAAAAAATTTGCCTGGTTGCTTCGCCATGAAATAAAAACAGTTTTACCAATCAGAATTCTTTTTCGCTTTGCCTGAGATAAATATTTCTTTAAGAAATTTCTATAAGAATATTTCTTCAAGAAACCTACAGCATTGTATTCTGTATCAGCTCCTTCAAATTCTGAATTCAGTAATTGCAGCATTTAATTACAGATACGAATTAATAGCTTTAAAACCTAAGCAATATATATGCGCTACATCTGCGAAGATTTTAATGAATTCATGAAAATTGAAGATTTGAAGCAAAAAACTTCCTGAGCACTGAGCTTTGTACATACTCTCATTTTAAGGTACACATTTCTCGTCCTGTTCCTACAGTTAATAGCGTGTAAGGTTGATCCTAATTTTATAACAGTTATTTTAAGTGTATGCATCTTTCCTATCCCTTCTACCTTCAGCTTACAATATCCTACCAGAATGTATTTTCAGAAACGCGGTTAATGCAAATGAGTAAAAATAGTATTTAAGTCGATGTTTCACTGACTTCGTGAAAGAGCCCCAGTTCTTGACTAGCGCACGTTTGCCTTTGGCTACGTCTCTCTAAGCTATTGCTACGCTCGACCGTACTTTAGGCCCTTGATTGGCTTCGCCGACTTAATTGAGATTTAGAGTCCAGCTACTTAGAATCTTGATCGCTTCGGCTATATCTTTCAGTTAGCTTTAGTTAAGCTTGGTTAAGTTTAATTTCGTATTAATTTGAGTTCAAGGCCAAGTGGAGGCTTTGCTGTACGCTCCGAGTTAGGAGCAGATTGCGTCATATTTATTTTGAGAAATAAAGGGTCGTTAACCCTTCTTGAGTCTTGCATATCTGTTCACACTGTTAAGCGATTATTCGCTTACCAGTGTTAGGGGTTTCAAAGATTGAACTGTGAAATAAGAAGGTGAAACTCCACAAGGGTATTCGCAAGAAATTATCGCATTCCTTCCGCGCTATCTTTGGCTTAGTACACGCAACTACCAAACTGGAATAGTTCATTTCTCGATAAGGATGGCGTTGATTTTTTACATTTTCCGTTTCGAAAGTTTAACAGTCTCTATATGTTCCCTATATGAATATAACTGTTCGAGTATTGTTTTATTCTCCCATTATACATACCTGCTTTCCGAACTGCTTTCAGAATGGTGCTTCTTGGCGCAAGATTCTACCGAAATACAAAATGGTGTAAAGAGAAAGAGAAATGATAAAGAATAATAGCACTACGTACAGAAAACATTGCTTGTTTCCAGTTTTTGAACTTAAAGCCAGAGATATCGGCCTGAATTAAAAAAAAAATACTCATTAAAATTTTTCCTACAAAAAGACAGTACTTTGCAGAAAGCAATACAAGATGTGTTAGTAGTCATTGTTTTAAACTCTCAAGATCACACTGATGGGGACAAAGTTATCAAAAATTGAGAGGTTCATTGCCATTCCGCTATTACTGCCTCAGTCAGTACAACCGTCTGAGCCCGATTCAATCAGTCCAGAGCCCTTGGCACAGCGTTCTTCAGGCGCCTATAATGTTTACTTTCGTTGTCCGTATAAAGGGGGAATATTATTCCCTAAAGCCAAGACCCTAAGCATGTTCTAGACCTTTAAGACAATACTGTAGACGATAGCCAGGTCTTGAGAGCCTAGGCGGCAATTACAACCAAATAACAGATAACTGAAGCTGACACGCCGGACCTGAATTCAAATCTGGATAAAGTATGAAAGTTTTTATAGTATCTTTGCGAATGATACACCAAACACCCGTTAAGTCCTCTCCAGCGATTGCTGATAAAGAAAAAGACTGGCAATCTTAAATTTCCATCCTTGGGTGATTTTGATCAAAACTAGGATGCTTTGGAAATCACTGGTGTCCGAAGGCAGTGCGGACACTGGACCTACTTATGATATATCATGAAGACGTCCATAGCTTCGGCATGTTTAACAGCAACATCCTCATTGCAACTTATTTACCATTTAGTAGTTTGCGTTGTATGAGTTGCAAACATTTTAGTCCTAAGCCTTTTTTGATACATTGTGAACGTGGTGACAGCAAATAATCTCCATTGAAGCAGTTAATGTTTAAGGTTTTGTTCCCTCCTCGTTGGTTTTTTTTTCTATCATATTCACCACTGTTTATTATTAGGCTTTGTTCCTTCCTTAATGGGTTTATTCCATTCATATTCACCATGTTTCTGTTTATAATTAGACGTATTTATCAATTATTTTACATTGTACACGAAAGGAGAATTAGTAACTTAAGTTTATGTGCATGCGAATGGAATTTTCATCTTGAGAAAAGGTAACATTTTGATGCCCGTTACTTTCCACTGCTATAGCAAAGTGAATAAAGGCGTTCTTTCTCCAGAGGACGCGAATTTCCGTCAGTGAAAACGCCATTGAGCGAATGCTCTGCCGGAGGGACTTTATTAAATTACGAAGTTTCTCCTGCCAGGTTTAGAAATCACACCCTTTTCGACTTTTGGAAAATCAGGTGAGTGGGAATGCATTCTACCGTGAACAACATTTGGCGCTGAATTTCTCTGAAATCTTCCACGGAGGCGTCGTTGCCTCATTCATTATTCAAAACACAAGGTATCTCTTCCCAACCAATTGCGACAATTGGTATTTATTTACCAGCGCCGCGAAAGCCGCTCTGTGGCGCTGAAGGTTTAGGAGAAGACTTACTCAGCAGAAAAGGTTCGCTAAGCCAAAGAAAGATTTGCATTTCGTTGACTAACATTCACCGTATACCCATACAGCTCATCCAAAATTCCGTTTCTTTTCTGGAGGAAGGATATAAAAAAAGATTTCATTTTAAGAGATACTCTCGATAGCTCTGTATAAGAAATAAGTAAACAAAAAGTATCATTTTATAGCTTGGCGTGTAACGTATAAACGTTTTATGAATTGCATCAGTGCTGTAAGTGTTAACTAAAATTTACAGTTACATACACTATAAATTACATCGATTATATATGTTAATAACAAAATAAAAGCAAGGATTATTAAGATACACCTGTATTGTTTTTGAATTGCTCAGTCTATCATATTAGATGCAATGTACGTATGTTCATAATTTAAAGGCTTCTACCTCATGATGGGGGACTGTCCTAGAAAGCTTTGTTTTCTTCTAGATTGATAATTACATGCACTGGCAGTTTCCAAAGCCTAATACATGATTAATACCATTTTAGTGTAATGCAACATAAGGGGATGCGAAAAATGGAAAGGATCGAGTATAGGCATTTTTACTGTGAAAAATAACCCCTCCATATGTAGCAAAGTTTTATTTAATTCCCCTCCAAGGTCGCCTTTATTTATCCATTCTGTTACTTTTGCAAAAAGTATTTTCATTTTAAGTACGCATTCGAACCTGGCCCTTATTTAGCCTTTACATTTGACAATCAAATTTTTCGATAAAAATTTTAGCTTTACATTGTAATTAGCACAGCATTTTATTACTTTTATTCTTGTCATTCCTTTTACCACTTTTATTGATATTTCTTTCGTTTGTAATTCCTCCAATTTTTCCTTGATTATCAATGTTTTATTTTGGCATTACATGTAAAATGTTTTCCTTGTAACGTTTGTTTCTTTTTGTGTTCGGACAACAAAAACTGGTAGGGTAAAAAGACCAACTCGATGAGAGCCTCAAACTTGTATAGAATTTTTGAAATATTGTATATAAAAATTTTTAGAATTAATAACCATTATACTAATTGACGATAGAGGTCTCAGTGAGTTGATCGGAATGAAACCGGTTCTTGTTGTTCAGTTAATTGACTTTGTTTAAAGCTTCAAAACACTTTTCCCTCGACAAGTTCTGTTTGGAGCTTTAAATAAAAAAGAATTAACTTTGGTTTTCACTGTTTTTGTTTTTTCAACCTTTACTTTTTCTGTTCCATATGTATATTATAAAATTTGCAAATTCAAAAAAATGAAAATAGATAAGGGATCATGGTTCTTACAATCCTTAAATTATTCTCTCATATTTTTCATTTCCCATATTAGATAGTTTCCCAGAGGATATACACTCAAAGATTTCTATTCTACGCAGTCTAAATTGATCTTTTTTCACTTAAATGCATTTTTATCTTGCGCTATATGCATTGCGCCACTTACAAACTGTGACAGATATAAGTACTAAACATAAATTAATGATTTAATTACAAATTGTAATAAAATGTTAACTTTATAATTGAGTACTTTGAATACTAGAGGTCAGGTAAAAGAACCTTTCTTCTGAAAAGGAGACTATATAGACGCAAGCTAATTAAAGCTCACTATTACACATGGCATTGGTTACTCCATAGAATGTGAATTATGAATATGTAATATTCAGCATATCGCAAAATAACAAGATGATCATCCCACTCTTCAAGAAAAAGGGGACCAATAATCCTCTCTAAGAATTGCAATCTGATCATTCATGCTGCAGATACATATCTGAGAGCTCTCGTAAAATTTTACCCTTACAGTACAAAGCGCGCGCGCAAATCAAAAATAACGATAGAATTTTTTCTGTACTAAATTTTTAATTCAGAACAGAGGGGGAGGGTAAATCAAAATCATTTTTTAAATAAAATGAAGAATATTTACTCTACATACGTATGATTATAATTTCCAATTTCCCCTAAAATGTCCTCCATGAAGGCATCCTTTCCGTTTGGCAAATAGTTCTCGAGTGCTTTGTTTTTATCTAAATACAAAACCTAATACTTTATTGAAATTAACCAATAACTTTATTGAAATTATATGTAGAATTTTAGTAGCTTTTGTATAATGTAACATGAAAATGTAAAGAAGCGAAGCTTTTCCGGAAACATAAGAATATAGCGGCAAGTCTGTTTAACATTTGTCAGGACTAAGTGTTCTGTGCATGTTCTTGGCAAACATCTTAAAGTAACTCTTTAAAGTCCTTAAGTCCTGATCTGGAACAGGGAGCTGAATACAGCTATGTTCTGGTTGTAGATACTGTGCTTCAGTTGTATAATAACTGCACTTGAAAGGGATTTAAAATCCTCTTTTATTAAATCAATATTATTTACAAATCACTTCCCAACTCGGGAGGGATACAGAAAGTAAAAGACCACACTTGGGTCTAAATGAACAATCAGATAAATTTAAACTAAAAGCTAAATAGAAATTTAATTGATCTTTGCTCACAGAGCTCTTCGCGGAGCTGGCCTCTAACTAAATGGTGCGTAGCAAGAGATACTAATACTAGCGCACTTGGATTTATTTCAATAAGCAATCACGTAGTAAGCACTATGGCTTATAATTTAGCTGCTAGCTGGTCAGGCGAACGTCGAACAGAATGACCGTGATCTGAGACTAAATGCTCTGTCACACTGAGAGGTTTCTACCTCTGGTTTAAATAAACATTGGCTCCACTTCAAAATTAGCATAAGCTGAAAACGCGCGCTTCTTCTGACGGGAAGTTGAAACTGAGAAGAGATAGAAAGATTTAAATTAAAATAAAACTTTGTTAGTTTAACTAAAACCTTACACATTGAGTAAATGACTATGTCGCTAAATTGGCAAGACATCGTCAAGCTGTCGGCTGTTTTGCTGACTAATCTTTGTCGTCAAATTTGACGAGAAATTGCCACACTTCGCGATCATTTAGCGATATTTTAGTCCGGTCTTAGTATATTTTGTCAGGACTGAGTATTCTCTGCATGCTTTTGGCGAACATATTCGTGAGGTAGTTAAAGTCCTGATCTTGAACAGGGAGTTGAATGCAGCTATGTTCTGGGGTAGAATACTGTGGTTAAGTGGGAGAATAACTGCACGTAAGAAGGATTTAAAATCCTCTTTTATTAAACCACTATTATTTACAGCCACTTCCCAACTTGGGAGGGGTAACAGAAAATAATGACCGCACTTGGGTCTAACTTGAACAATAAAATAATTTAAAATAAAGCTAAATAGAAATTAAATAATCGTTGCTCACAGAGTTATGGACGCGAGGTTGGCCTCTATGCTAAACGATCAATGGTGCGTAGCAAGATTTAGCTAATACTAACGCACTTAGATTAAATAAATAAGTAATAGCGTAACAGCGCTAAGGCTTAGAATTTAAATACTAGCTAGTCAGGTGGACGTCGAACAGAGCCGCAGTGATCTGAGACTAAAAGTTCTCTCATACCGAGAAGTTCCTCGCTAGCCTTTAAATACAAACTTGGCTCCACTTCAAATTAGCATAAAGCTGAAACGCGCTCATTATAACGGGAAGTTGAAATAAGAACTTACAGGAAAGAAAAAATTAACATAAAACTTTGTTAGTTTAAACTAAAACCTTACAAATTAACTGTAATGGGTACTGTAATTGATGCTACATGTAGCTGTAGTCGTGTCCGGCCGCCATATGCCTTCCAGTAATACAGAGAAGTGGAAGGTACTAGAAATCTCTCGGTGGCCAAGGAAAAAGTGTATAAGACCGGGCAGACCATCAGTTTCGGGGTAAATCAGTTGTTATTTCAGAGTATTTAGATTTTCATGAGGGATTCGTCTTTCAGATGGGATTTGCACAGCTTTTTGTTTAACGTTCTTAATAGTTTGAAGTGTAATTACTGGCTGTACTCTGTGACACTGGGAAGAGCTGTACCAGTCGTTTTGTGGAAAGTTCCAGAACTGTGAAATGTTTCTTTTGGCAAAATAAATTTTATCAAGTTATCATCAGTGCTGTGTGCATTCAATCTATTGCGAATCCGTGCGCACGGAGCAAAAGTAATTTTATCGTGTATAAGGTATTTCTATTTCTCCCGCCTTCTTCACATGCCTTCGTGGTGTAGTGGTCCGCACACTCGACGCGTATTCGAGAAGTCCGTGGTTCGAACCTCGGTGAAGGCGTTGCTCATTTTTCATGTCTCCTGCTTCGAAATAAGCTATTGTCTCTACACTGCCGCCCGAACTAAAAGGTGGTGGATGATGATTCTCCACCACCACGCTTTGGTGATTGGGTCCCCTAATCCCCAGTTGTCCTTTAAAAGGGGGAGTATATAAAGTATTTCTCCCGTCTTCTTCGCATGCCTTCGTGGTGTAATGGTCAGCACATTCGACGCGTAACCGAGAGGTCCGTGGTTCCATTCCCGGCGAAGACGTTGCTCATTTTTCATGTCTTCTGCTTCCAAATAACCTAATGGCTCTAAACGTGGTTCTAATTTCTGCAATTATTTCCTCGCATTTTTTGAGGTTTTACAAATATTAAGTTGATTCGTGAATGTTGGGTATGACATTCAGTGTGAGTGAAAGTCGACTACACAATCGGAAACTTCACCTCCTTCCTATTATTTTCTCACTTCTATTTCAATTGTTAGATTCACATTTGAAGATTATTATTACTCTCCAGTATTGATAAAGTCTATAACTACCACAAAAAAATCCTTCTCCAAATTTCAGTATTTCAATTCAAATAAGCCTCTGTTGACTTTCAGCACCGAGAAGCAGTTTCGATGCAAAGTAATAAATAATACTTAATGCAGAAAATCTTCGTACGTACGGTATAATGTATTCAATCTCCGTCTACTTTTATATAAATCTTAATCTCAGTTAATGGCGATAATTAAATTACCGGTACTTGACTGATTAAAAACTGGCTAATATAATGCTTTCTTTCTATTATTGCAAAGTCTTTTTAGTCCTTGTTTTTCACTTCTAAATCCTCTGAGTAATTTTATCAAAATCCTTATTAATCGAGAAATTGTTCACTAAATTATCAGCATAAGTTCTAGACAGGAAATTTCATCAATTTTGCTATCCAATCGACAAGCAGTCAGCCCCCCCCAAGTGATTGAAAGTAGAAAAATTCCCGGCGAATTTTGCTACTTTTTTCCCAGATAAGGTTATTCCACATGCATGAACGTGAATTAAATATGAACTGCAGTAAGATATCACATACATATTTCTCTTAGCTTTTTAAATAAAAATAATACACAGTATACGGCTTCCTAATAAAACCAATATTTTTCATGCTAGTATTTTACATAACTGTATTGGGCTGTAGTGTAGAATTGGGTTCTTTTTCGACTGGCGATTAATTTTATTCAATTTTGGCGATGAAACCCCATTTCTGGTTGCCATGATAGTTTTGACTTCGTTTTAGCTTGATGATTTTTTTAAGTGAAAATAAATCGATGTTTACATGGTCAAGTCAGTGCGCAATGGCTAGTTCGTGCAATTCTCTGATTTTTTTAAGTGAAAATAGATCGATGTGTACATGGACACCGAGTTTGTGCAATTCTTTGACTTCTTATTTTGGTTTTGGTAGCGACCATCTTGAAATTGTGCCTTCCTGACGCTGATCTTGGCGACAAAAACGAATCACCAAAAAATAAGAGGCACCCAATTGTAAACTTTTACCCACTACTGGTTATTTTTTGCCAAATAAAAGCGAAGTTTACTGTATTAAATGTTACAAAATATCTCCGAATTTCTTTCAGAGAGGTGATTATTAATACAGAGCTATAAAACTTACTGTTAGAATAAATTTGTATAATTTTTGCATAATAAAAATCGGCAACTTCAAAAACGAGTACCAAACAATAAATAAACGAGCACCAAACGATATAATAAATAAATCAAAATAACGAGCACCAAACGATATGTATTGGCGAAAGACCATTCTACTCGGTGGCAAATGAAATAGTCTTAAACAGAATTTGTGCTAACGTTGAAAATGGTGCTTCATTCTTTTCAGCATGTTTTCTTGTACGAAATATGTTCCTGATAACTTCGCCTAATAGGTAAGCCTGAAGCTACTTAAAACTTATAAATGAGCATCTTCTCATTTCTTTATTTTGACTTTGATTTTACCTGTTTGTAAAGACCGTTAACTTTGATTTGTATTCTATTTGTGTTCTATCTGAGCTAAGCAAACTCTCTAATTGTTAAATGAAGATTTCATAGTTATTCTAACTTAAGATTCTTTAATAAAACTGCGATAAATAAAGGACAGTGTACACAAACGCCTGAACTGTGTTAAATGCACAAACTATCAATTACTTGTATGCTTTGCACTTATCTTTCTCAGGGAATTTGAAGGCAATTTTAAAATTCCTAAGACTCAATACTGATGTTGATTTTATTCAAAATACGTTTGATGTATTTAGACTGATGTTTCATCTAGATTAACTTTGGTTTTATCGAAAATCCATGACAGATTTTTGTCCAATTTTAAACTTTAGTGGCGTTTTTCTTTTTCATATAGCGTTGAAAATTTTCAAATACAGTGTCTCACAAAAGTGATGGGACACTTGTGCTTTACAAAAGGAAACTGTGGTAAAATAAATTTTAAAAAATGTAAAATTATTTTGTGGGTGTGTTTCATACTTAAATTTAGTCCCGGACATTGGTACTCAAGAAATGATTTCAACAATATTCTGCTAAATCTAATAATAATTGTTCTATCCCTTAACTAGCTAATGCCTACTGTTTTCCCCTCATTTTTTTCTTAGGTTACTTGTATCATTCACATGCGAGCTATCTGTCTAAGAGAACGGATGCCTTCGTGGAGGAATTCACGTAGTATGAGAAAGGGAAACTGGATCGCATTTACTTAACACATGAGGAAATAACAATTCTCTTGCAACCAGCTCGTTTGCTGGGATTTGAGCCCCTGTCGAACCATCAGTATACTATACTGCATACTGACATTTAAAAAAATACCTTACTAAATTACTCCTGAACGATCGTTTATAAGTGTTAAGCGACGGCTGGAACGCTGATGAGCTGTATTATGTATTCTGCTTAAGAATTTAGAACACAAATGACTCTCAATCTTCTTATATCATCAACGTTTGGTATCTTTCCTTATGAAAGTAAAATTACTAAAAACATAGTGAAAAGACGTAAATAATTTCGTTGAATTTGGATTGAATTTAATCCCCTGCATGCAATACTTTGCAAATATTGATGAAATAAAATTATAAAAAAAAAGTTCAGGAGTAATTTAGTCAGGTATTTTTTAAAATGTTAATATGCAGTATAGTATCAATGATGAATATGCATAAATCTTAGGCTTAATTTCATTTTAATTATGTATATTTTAATTATAATGCTATAATTTACGTAACAGCACTGTAAATTTGTGAACATATGAACACATAAAGGTGGCAAAAACTGCGATGACGGAAACGTCGTATAAATAAACGGACACTGTCCTACGCCAGTGCTGTAACGGCATTAGACGAAATATGTCTGGTTTATACAACAGTCCCTGCAGAAGGGAGAAAATTATAGCCAAAGCAAAAAATTTCTAAATTCACTTTCGCAGGACAAATTTTTCATAAAATGAAGAAAACAATTTTCAGACACATAAATCATTATTTGAGTGATTGTACATTTTTACTGCAGAATACATAAACTTATTTCCTGCTCAATGTTAAACATTTCCCCACCGCAAAATTTTATAAAAAAAAGATAAATGTATATTATGTCGAATATTTCTTTACTTACATAATTAAAATAAAATCAAGCCTAAAATTTATGCATATTCGTTGATCATTCGTACATCAATGATACTATACTGCATACCAACATTTAAAAAAAATACGTTACTTAAATTACTCTTGAACGATTATAAGTTTACTTGATCAAGTGAAACTCATTTGCAAAGAATTGAACGCTGTATTCGCTTGTGGATTTTGTGTTTCTTGGAAAATCGGCATTGCAAAGTATGATGGCTAAATATTCCATTCATTTTAAGGGAATATTATATAATACTATGAATAATGGGAATATTTTTTCCTGGGATATACTTTTATCAATGATATTTTACTGTAGTGTATGTAGTATTGCTAAATTCCTGTAAATTAGTTCTAATTATTCTAAGGGCTGTATTCTATAATATTTTTTTTTGCAAGGGTGACCTTTTTCATTGCTTTATGTTTTTCATCTTTAGTATTCTCCTGTTCTCCTACCCAGGTTTTATAGCATTTTTTGAATATTTGCCAGAAAGTCTAAACTCGGTCTAATAAACTATTTTAATATACTACTACTCAGACTAAATAATATTTTGATCAGCACATAAAGTGAACAACAAAATGCCATCGATGGAAAAGAAATGTGAAATTCTAATTTAGTTACTCTAAATGATGATTTATTAATAATCAGAATCATTTAATGCGATGGCTCTGTCAAGTAAATATCATAACAGAAAACTTTTTCAGAGCAACTTGAAATTTCATTGATCTTCAGAGCAACTTGAAATTTCATTTTCTTCCGACTATAATTTCTGAGAAGCAACACTGTATTGTTTAATACCCTCAAGCATTTGGTTGTAAATTGTACCTTTAGTCTAATGCGACGCATTCGTATTTGTTTTCAAATAAAAAAGAGGGCAATGCTATGAAATCTGATTGTTAGAATTTATTTCATCCATAATTAATAACTGCCACGAATGCTTTATAATTGAAAATATTCCGCCATAAATGGCCGAAATTTTGAACGATGAAAATATGACTAGGATATTTTCAGCTAAGTTTGGCATTGTGAATCTTATCAGTGGACGTTATTAATGATGCAACTTTACAAATGTATATTACCTTCAAAGCGTATAATTGAATTGTTTCGTAGAATAACTTGATATTTCATGAAATAACTAGCCAATCATTTAAAGTGTGTAATAGTTTAATAATCTCACACTTTACCTATTCTATAACTAACTAATGATAGACCGTTAAAAAGAAAAATAAACATTTTGACATTAAAGTAAGTATGTTGTGTGATAAATTAACTTATGTTAAACGGTAAAAATTTCTCTAAAAATACGTTTTATATTACGGATAGATTAACTTATAAAGAAAAGCAATATACGTGATATAATATTATTGCTTGATTAATTAAATGGTAATAAAAAATAACATTATACTGCACCAATAGTTATATTAAAATTCTCACAACTTATACAAATGTTAAGGTTAGTTAGTTCTACTCCTGCTGACAAAAAAGCAGCTTTTGAGTGCAGTCTTTACTAACAGTTCGTCACTTACTAACGCTTCTTTACTTCCGCATTTACTAACATTACTAGTTATTATTATTTACTAACACACGACGAAGGGGTCTTTTCTAATACTTTAACGATTAGGCAATCATTTCTAGTTAAAGTGTAGAAACCAATAATTTTATGTACTTTCGCTGACTCAGGTAATTCATAAAATACCAGATTCCACGCTTTACCACTAACATTTACAAATTCAAATATAACATCAGTAAAATTCTCTTATTGTCTCAGTTCTGGGAATGTTTCCTAACATCCGCTGAAGAAAGTGTTTGAAAAAATCTGAAATGTGTTCAGTTGTGCTCATTTGCAGGTTCCGGAGGGGTGAGGATTCATTACTGTCACCTGTTGATTTCCAATTAATATATTTGATATTAAAATGTCTCAGAAAGCTAGAATTATATATATATAATGTTTTACCTTAGTTATGAGTATCAAATTTACGTTTAGGCGATTGCCTTTAGAATTTTTCTCTTTTTACTAGGAACAAGTCTATCATTTACTTTTAGACGATTGCTATTAGAATTTACTTCCTTTATTTGGCTTTGATCCTAATTTTGCAGCTCAATGCGCAAAATATTTGACCTATAGTAATGAAAAGCAGAATGACCGATCAGTAGTGAAAAGCAGAATAGGCCACAGAGAGCTCTCTTTTGCTTTCGATTAATAGCATGTCTGTATTTCATTACTTAAAAAGTGAAATTTATTAACCATGATGACAGCGTAAACCAAGGTTTTGCCTTTAGCATCAGTTTCTCTAAAATTTTTTTAAGCGAAATTCGGACCTCTTCTTCGAAGGGTATTCGCGCTTGAGTTCGGAAAGTCGGGAATTGAAATCTTACGCTTTTACAATGTTCCATTCAACAGAGGATAAAAAAACATTCCTTATAGGGATTTTTATCAATTTGTAAGGATTTTGAAGGATATGAGTAGGGATTTTGAGGGGTATTTGTTAAGGATTTTTATTTTTCAGGCATATTTAAAAATAAAAATAAAAAAAAAACTCAAAAATGCTTTTAGATTTTCCATTACGCTCAGAGTGGGCTTTTTTTTAACGTTTTGTGTGTTACCTTTATTTATAAGATATCATGTTCTTCGCACTTAAACCATAAAATTCAGTTCAACAGTAATATCTCAAAATAATTTTAAAATGAGCATTTCTTTGGAATTTCCGATACACACTCACTCGCGCTGGAGATAAAACTATTTTTTTTTCCGTACAGTGTTGCCATTGCTCGCTTCGAAATCGTTGAGTTTCTTAATCAAAAATTCGTTAAAAGTTTTGCAAAATATGACATAGATAATAAAAAAAATTCCAAATTTGGGCTTCCAGATGGCCATATTCGATGGAGGATTACGTTATTCAAAATTTGATGGCTCTAAGTACAGTTGTTTTATCACAATGCGAGAAATATACATACATTTACGCAGATTCTTCGTTATTTAATTTCCTTAAATATAACACAGGGCTCTAATTATTTGGTAGCAACCAAATTTTAACGCAAAATTATATAAAACTACTCTTCTACTCGCAGTTTTCAACGCAAAATGCCAAAACGGAATTAACAGCTCTTCTGGGCTAACGCCCTTTGGGCTAATAAAATAAAAAAATATTAAATTAGCAAGTTAAAAATTTGGAAATAACAATATTTACAAGGTAAGAAAGTCGGAACTCCTTACTACTGCAAAATGCAATTTTGAATTCGATGAAAATTTTGCTTCTTTATTAAGTTATTCTTATAACACGGATGGATTATATTCTACAACATGAAATTTGTTCATTTCAATAAATTGCTACAGTTAGGAACAGAAAGTACAGTAAACCCTTTCTAAGATGACTAAAATAGGTTCATAAGATTTGGGGCTCTTGCGAATTAGAGAAATAGCTCTCAGCAGCTATGTCGAAGTTCTCAGAAATAGCGAATTCTTTTAATTGCTTACAATACATTTTATTTTACAACAACCTATATCAAAATTTAAAACTTCAGTTCAGCAATATTTATAATAGAATACACATTTGCATTTTAAACAATTCCTTTGTCTTCGTTATGCTGCTGCATTTGGTAATGCTTTCAGCACTTTATACTTTCTTTGAATATATTTTTGCCCCTTATTAGATAACATATTTAAAATAATTCTAAATTCTTCTCTCATTCTAATTCACTATTTAATTTTTATACATGTAAACAGCCACAGTTTATTTAAAAGCTTACTAAAGAATCACACATTTGAACAGAAAAGGAAATTTATTTATCTATTTTTGCATATCACTGATTTGAACATAAATACAAAACAAAACAGCGCGCGCTAAACATAAAACACTTTAAACACAGTTTCGCATATGTTCTATAATTTCTCACAAAAATCATCTCGAAATATCCTACAATTTTTAAAACGATTTCCTTTTTTCACGATAAGATTACAGAACAAATGTCGAAAACAAGTTTCTATTCTCTCTTAATGCACACAAATATTCTTTGAAAGTACACTTTAATTCTACAGAACAGACATCGTAAAAATCAGATATAGGGCTAACTTGCACTTTTTGAAGCTCTATACAATTAAACATCGAAATAAATTTTAAAAGCGTTAAGATTTTCTTCATTTTTGGTACAATAATAGTTTAAACGAAAATATCACAGTTGTTCTTCATGCTTTCGCATGTGTATGTACAATAAAATGAAAACCATTTTATGCTTTTACACAATATATACAAATATGTACACATACACACATAAAATTTAGCATTAGAATATTCTATGTGAATTACATTACACAGATACAAATGATTTTGGAAAGTAAAATTTTAAATGATAAATGTTCATTTTGTGTTCCATTGAAAAAATATAACAAATTTTAAGAAATAAAGAAAGACCACACTGAATTGGATAAAGTAAGAAAAAGGTAACTGACAAGAAAAATTTTGCTCACATCAATAGTAGAATATCAAAGACGTGTTGACATAGGTATCAGCTATTTACAAAGTCTTTCAGTTTTCAGTCAGTTTTTTGTGACTTCTGAGTAAGTCGTATCAAATTCTCAGATAATTATTAAAATTTATTTAAAAAATTACATAAAAATTTGCAATGTAAAAATTTTATAATTTTCGTAACTTTTTCAAAATTATTACAGATTATAAACAGATACATTTTTAGTTAATACAATAAATTATAAATAAGAATATATTGTTAACTGACCAATTTTTTGAGTAAACTTAAATAATACCTAATATGGTTCGTTTTGAATAAATAAAAGTCATAAATATCGTCTGTCAATTATACATTAATGTATTTCCATGAAAAAGGGAGAAAAAAAGAGTAGTTTTATATAATTTCAAAATTGTTCCTGTTGAAACAGACAATTTTCTTGAAAAGAAATTTTTTTTAAATAATAAACTTTCACAGGAAGGAGTATGAAAAAATATCAGAATTTTACAAATTACAGAGATTAATTTGCTTGATAACCTACATATTTAATTCTAACACAACCAATGCATAAAGAAATACTACAACTAAAATTCTTGAATAGCGCACATACTAAAAAAAGAAACTGAAAGTGAAAGTAGTAGTTCTCTTTTAAATGAAATTACACATCCAAATAAAATTCCAATTTGATAGCTTAATCTTTTCAGATCTTCCGATTTAGATCTTTGAATCAGACATTTCACAATTTTGTCAATATATTTTACGAAAAGATCTTGCAGCAATAATTGCTACAGAATGGCTACCATTAATGCTGCAGGGTGGAAGAATGTACTTTTTTTACCAACATTATCGGTTAAAAGAAGCGTAAGTGAACATCTAGGATATACATAACTTAATTTATGTTACGTATAATAATAATACAGATGTCTTAAGGTTTATAAAAGAGAAATAGGAATTCGAACAGTGATTATAAAAAAAGGCTTTTTCAATACACCTTTATTATCCTTACAATAGCTTTACAGTCTATCAGTGTTATCTAATGAAATAAACCGTACTGTTTAGCTTTACCGTCGTTTAAAAATAAACATGACTTATAATAAGATTTGAATTAGTTAAATACGCATCAAAATGCCTACTCCCTTTTTTTTTCTACCTATGAGAATTTTATTCTTAATATTGGATTTAACGTATTTCTAAAATTAAAAATTATAAATACATATCTGAATTTGTACAATGTTATAAATTTTATACAGAAGTATAATTTCTAACATATTCGCTCCAAAGTTATACGAGACCGTTAAAAAAATCATGACACGTTGTTACAACTATGGTAAAAGTTCCAAAATTTATATGAAGACCAAAATATTTTCAACTATTTCATAAAATCGCCAAGTTTAAAAATTAAAATAACAAACAATTGCAAAAAAATAATTTATATATGCAACATAAAAGTTCCATTATATTTGAAAAGAATATTTAACAAAGAGCAATGGAACAGGAGTTGAAGGAACAGAAAGACAGATGATATCGCTTTAGAGGCAGTGTCATGTACACTTATTCTTTTTTTTTTCTACATTAAATATCGTCGTCTCAAAATAAAGCTAAATATGTTGTCTCTTAATAAACACTGTATTATTATCTGAATTCGAAAGCTCGAAATTGGAACACTCAAATAATTACTTTAGAAGCACAGCTTAAGCGGTGGGGCAGGGATTCGAAACAAACAACTGATTCGTATCATTATTATTCTAAGAATTTCAGCTAAAATAAATATATCCTACTTATTTCAAACCAAAGTTATCCATTGGCAATTAAAATCTACAGCATTTTCTACAGTAATAATCAGTTGAAACAGCATTTCCTACAGTAATAACGCAGACATTATTCACAGCTTGTTTCCGCAAAATTAATTATTAAGAGGTTTAAATTCACACATTAATTTTGATGTATTATGTTTAACTCTTTGATAAGCTGGACAACGTTTCCCTTAGCACAAATAAAAATATGTATTTAATACATATAGATATATGCTGAAAGAAAAACAGGAACTGAATAATCCTAAACTAAAGGGAAAGTTATGCAACACACCATATACATAATATTATAAATTTAAGAAAATAATAACTGTTAAGGTTTACCCTACTTTCCAAATAGTTCTTGTTTCAGTTTAATGCTACTCATTTTATATTGATAGATTATGAAAAATCATAGGAAAAAAAGAAAAAGACGTATAACAGTTTCTGAATCAGAGATTTTGTGTATTTCTTAGCTTCTAAAACGAACTATTTTTCTTACATAAACGTTGCTAAAAATAAGGTGTATCTTAGAATCAATAGTGCTTTAGAATTCCTGATTTTTCCAAGTCCACTAAATATTCCGAAATAGTACTTTTTTTCCATAATACTGATTTAAATGAAACAAATAAGGTCGATTATTATTAAAATATTTGCTAAATGCATTTCAGAGTTTGATTTCATTCATTCTGCTTCTCCATTGGTGGGTCTAAAACTAAGGTCGTTTTGAAGATATGCTATACGTTTTCTCCACCATCTGCGGAAATTTTATTAATCTATTTTTAACTATTTGGATATATTAAACATATATGTACCCTACTCTTCATTATTCTCCATACAGTGATCATTATTTTAGAAATAAGTAAATTACTACAAATTTATAGAGTGGAAATCTACACATAAGAAATCCATATCCATAGCTTTAGCATGAAATAGAATTTTAAACTCTTAAGAGTTAAAATATTAATTTTGTGAGGCGATGTAAAGTAACGATTTCTTTCAAATGCTACGTGACTAAAATCGTCTTAAGCAGATTAGTTTTTTAAAATACTGCAAAACCTGATACTTGGGTTGCAAGATTTATTTAGTAACTATTAAACGTGTATACTTCACAGCTACATAGAAAGGAACAAAATCCTTCGTATATATCACAAAAGACCGGGTATGATAGATAAGCTTCGCCCATCTCTTATCATCATTTGTATAACATCTGGGTTATACAAAATTACGGTAATTACGCCCATTTTATAGCCCAAATGTGGAGACTACTAACCACCCATGTTAAGCGTTTAGCTACCTTTAAGGTGATAACGAAAAATTTTTGTTTAGTGTTTATCTATATTCAAAAGGAATCTGGGAAAACATTCATGTTTAGTGTTAAAGTCTCGAAATAATCTTTGAGAATACACTTCTATATTTAAAATTATTCTCGAAAAATGTTTTAAAAAGAAATTTTTTTACTGAAATATTCAGTTGTACTTAGAAACTGGACTACAGAAATTTATGGTTCTTGTTTTAATTACGCCTAACTTTTACCAATCTTAACAGTTTTAGGCAAACTTTTAAAAACAGTATTTTTTAAAAATTTTTCCGTTAAATACTGATTTCAGATTTTATTTTATTTAACCATTAGTATTAAGCTTTCCCTCTCCCCCTGCTGCTTTTCTTATTACTATTGTTCTTATAATGAATAGTTCCAGAGATTCGAAAGCTTCGGGAACCTTTTAGGATCCGAATTCGTCCCACATTCAGAATAAACAGACTGAGACTTCTGTATATTTTGAACCAGAATATCGAATGGAAGTAGAGAGAAGGATCTTATCCAGATAACTTCTTGAAGAAATCAGAGTAACTTATGACCAGCAAAATGAAATCATTAATCTATAAAATATAATTCATTAAAAAATTAAAATTTTTATCTATGACTGATTTCACTTATATTAAAATTTAGTTAATTTATTAAATAAAATTTATTTTAATCTATTAAAATCCACTTAAATATTTCACTTATACACACCTCTATTATAAATGTATATAAATTTAATTTTTTTAAGAACAGAAACGGATACACAATTACTAAAAATATTAACACGTAATATACTCTATATTCGCGAGCTGCAATTTACAAAGAAATATAACTACAGATTGTTTCAAGTTTGAGTAATGAGGATATTCTTAAAATATCACTCAATGATTAAGAGACAGGGTTCTAAGTTCGTAATATTTGATTTTCAGATAAGCTGCTACAAACTTCATTCCAGAACACGGCAGGAAAATTGCCCCCAAACCAGTCCTTGATGATTTTAAGCATTCAACTCACGGTGACCTAGATGACAGTTTACTATAAAAGAGTTATACAAAAAGCGAAAATATCTCAGCTTCATAGTCCTTGTGTTTTTTGGTTTACGTCAGATGCAACTATCATTGTGTAAGGCTTAATCATCTATTGATGAATCTAATAAAATCCTCTATTGATAAATCCTTAATCATCTACTGATGATTAAATGAAAAAAGTAAATAAAAATGTTACTCAAAATCACGGGGTGTAATTTACAATAAAACTCTTTTTTTTGCAACTTATGGTAAAAATAACAACGAAGTTAACAAAGCTATTAAGAAAACACTTTTAACTATATCTCTTCAATCCCCCTTCCCCTTATTATTAGTCAATCATTACTAGGTATCACTTGCTATATTATATCCGCTCTTGATATAACACCTAATACAGCACGAGGAAAAGTGAAAACACATGACAAAACAAAGATGTATAATTATTAATAAATTTATATTGCAAGTAGAAAATGCTGGTGTAATTATCAAATTAAAAGAAAGCTCAGGTAAAGGATGTTGTTCTAGAGGAAACCTGACAGAGATCCATGAACGTTTAGAATATAGGAGGAAAAAAAGAGGAATTTCAGTAGATTATGTCTTAGCGATTTTATTAATCCTACAGGCAGATGCAGAATCAAAGAAGGATCGATACGATCTAAATGCAGGTATTAGACAAAGCAATGTATTGTAAGTCTCTGTGCATATTAAAGAAAAAATACTATACAAGTACAAACTGTACCATTAGTGTAGCAATCACTGTAGATTTAAATAAAAAGCATTAGATCCTATATCTGTCACTTAACAAATTTATTGTCACTTAACAAGTGGCATTATCTGAAATTAAGATGCTCAGCTGTCATCTCGTGGCAGGAGGAATGTCATTGAACATCACTGCAAGAAATGGCAAATTCCTCTACGTTTATTAAAAGCAAAAGCACGGGCTACAGAACGTATCGACCACTTCCAGTCAACTCAAGCTGTAAATTTAAAATTGGGCTGGGAGGAACCATATAACCACAGAAATAACAGCACAAATAAATCTCATAAAAGATCCTGTTCCATGCCAGCCATGGAGCTTCACATTATTTCCCTGAAATGAGTTGTAGAGGTATTAGGGTTTTGACGCTGGAACGTGAAAAATGTGCCGGATTTGAATCCTAGACCTTTCGAATACGCGTTGAGTATGCTTCCAATGCCACCCCGAAGGAATGCGGAAAGGAAAGAGAAAATACCTTCTAAAGTAATTCTATTAGCCTCTAAGAGACGTGATGGCTACAAAGGTCATGTTCTGTATCTACACCATAGCTTTTTTAACCATAAAAAATCTTTCTTAACTGTAATTTTTAGTTCCAGATAGCTGATATTGTAGTATAAGCCGTAATATAACATTGCTGTTAACTTAAGGATCCTAAATAATCGAACAATCAGTCAAAGAGTCAAATGAGGTTGGTGTCACGAGACATGCAATGTTATCGATCAGCTGATGTATTTAAATCTTTTACCCTGACACTGAAGGCTTTGGACATACGGACAACATTATAGTAAACAGCTTCAATTATTATGTGGTACATCAAACTTAATATCGTACGTTTTCATACCGACAAGAAAAAGACTGCATCAAAACTGCAAAAATGGATTCTAAAATCAAAACAAAAGAACAACAAAATATTAGGTTATATTACTTTCATTACATAGTGTTGAAGCCTTTTTCAGAAAGCTAAATTATTTGCAACAAATAATCAGTTCAGTCAAATCTTGGAAATGAAAACAATTTTATGAAACACAATATTAAAAAAGATGATTATAAAAAAAGGCAAAACCAATGATTGCTGCATTTTCAAATTGAAGAAAATATTCACAACGGGATTTCAAAATTAAGTTTTTGAACTGACGACTTAATTTTTCTAAAAAGATTTATTTTCCTTTATTTATCTTTTGGAAGTCATTTCCCGGATTCAACATTAAATATATACGAATCATATAGATATACATCAAACGTCCTCTAAACTATTTTTGAAATTTATGTTATTGGAAAAAGGAAAACATTTAATTGTTAATGAGTTAAAAATTGTCCATGAATTTAAAAATATGTTCTGTTGCGAACAGTTTTTGACAGAAATTCTTTAAATAAGCTTAATTAAATTACAAACTACAAGGATATAAAACAAATTACCTGTTCCACGCTACGTCGAGTGCTTTGATAGTTCCAAAAAAATGATGGTCTAAAATGCTAGTTATTCAAATATGATGATTCAAATATGATTACACACGAAAAGAAATATAAAGTTAGAATGCTTACATATCTCGTCAAATTTTACTTCAGCTTATTGAAACAAAAATTTTTTATAAGACACAGACCACATCTCAAAAAAAGTATTAGGTAACACATCTGGAATAAGCGTCCCAGGAGGAATTAAGTATTAAATAAATATGCTTTATAATGATGGCAAGTTTAAGAGTTTAATCGTTTTTATTCATGGACTTTTCAAGCATAAATTATAATGCTATGCTGTAATAACTGCTACGGTTTGTTAGTAAATTCTTCATTTCTCCTGAAGAAAGAAATTATTCAGCTTTTTTTTTTTAATTGGCCAAAAACCTATTCGTACAATTTACTTAATCATTCAGAATTATAAAATTTCGATGCTGATATTGTATTAACCATTTTATTACACAAATTAATTCTCCTGTACACTACTGAATGCTTTAAAAACAACAGAGGACATACAGACTATTTATCATAATATTTTATCCTATCTCATTATTGTCCTATGTACATAAAGCCGAGCAATTGATTCAACTATAAACAGTCAGTTGCTCAACTGCGGCCACCGGTAAAGCTTAATGCGTATGTCCCTGTATCATACAGAACAATGACTAAATAACAAACATAGCACGAAGTTTTCCAGGCTTGGGTAGAATCCTTACTTTACGTAAAATGGACTTTCAGGAAGCACTCATAAAAATTTTCATAAAGAAACATAACCATGCTCTGAAAATCTCTAGTTTTTATTTATCCCTCAGTGTAGATAGAGTTACTGGCATGCCTTGTTGCCTCTCAAGACCATTCACCATATTCTCCATACTTTTTAAGTCGCTGGAAGAAGAGCCTACAGAACTGGTTCCGCCATCCGAACCAGGAGAGGAGGAACACTTGAAATGACTGCTATCGTAAGGAGAGCCTGTTGACATGGGTGATCGTAGTTCTGATAGCACCGGTTGCGAGCCAGAAAGCGACACAGGTGTTGTAACCACGGGATACGGCCAAAACCTTTGGTGGTGATATTTCATAGGATCGGAGGTAGGTGAGTAGCTTTGGTTGAACAACGACTGCGACATCGCTAAATGAGCATTGTACAGCAGATTTGGGTGGAAAGACGACGTTGGTGGACTCTGTCCGAAAGGCCCAGCTAAAGGAAACGGTGCAGGATTGCCTCCTGGAAGGAATACCCCAGGCGGAGGGGGCAAGTATAGTCCTGATGTGTAGAGGTAGGGCATCATGTGAGATGGAGGAAAGGAAGATGACACGCTGACACTTGGTCCACCTTCACTGCTCACGACTGGGCTAGGTGCCGTTGGTGAAGTACGGTTCTTGTCAAAACTTCCAGATAAACTGTACGAATCCCGCTTAGTTGTTTCATTGTTGTTTTCTTTAGACCTAAGCCCATTACTAGGCACTGAAAAATACAATGAGAGAAACTTAGGAAAAAAATCTCAATGAAATAAAATTAACATTTTTTCATACAGTTTTAAGTATATCATTATCATTGAAACGAACTATGGAGTCTGGAACGAAAACGAAAAAATTTCCAACATAACGTGTATCACAATATCGCGCTTTTTTGAGTACAGTTATTTCCCACATTATGCTTTCCTTTAGCCCAGTATTTCTCAAGGTGGCGAAAGGTTTATCCTAAGTTTATTAACAGTTATTTTAAATTTTGTATCTTTCCTATCTTATTCTAATTTCAGCTTACAATTTCCTGCCAGAATGTAAATTCAGAAACGCAGTTAATGCAAATGAGAAAGAGTACTATTTAAGTCGTGACTTCACCGACTTCAGAGAGAGAGAGAGTCTGATTCCCCGACTAGCGTGCATTTGCCTTCTGGCTACGTCTCTCTTAGCTGTTACTACGTTCGGCCATACCTTAGGCCCTTCGATTTAATTAATACTTAGGAGCCAACTAGTTAGATCTCTGATAGCTTCGGCTATACCTTTTAAATAGCTTAGTTAGCTAGTTTTAGTTTAAATTATTATTATTATTTTAAGCTTAATTTTAATTAATAATAATAATTATTATTATTTTAAGCTTAATTTAAATTAATAATTATTATTATTATAAGCTTAAGTGGCGGCTTTGTGTAAAGTTCCAAGTAGGAACTGTAAATATACTGAAAAATAAAGGGTTTTAAACCTTCCTTAAGTCTTAGGTGTTCTGTTTACACACTTAAGCGATTATTCGCTTGTTAGTGTTCGCGGGGTTCTAAGTTAGAACTTTAGATTTAAATAGTAAAACCCCGCAGTGGAAACATTCAAAACTGCTCGAGCCTTGGGGACGTAACGTAATTACGTAAGGCCGTGTTCAGCATGAAGAAAACGTAAACTAAAATTTGGACTTCAAAGTGTTAATAGTAGTAATGATAGTAATTTCATAACACGATTACAAAAGAGTAGATATAATTTATCCAACAAGTCAACACAAAAATTGTACGCAAAATAACACAATGCGCAGCACTTCTTTTCCCAAATGCTACATTTCTAGTTTCATAGTTAATGGAATCAATGTCTTAGCATTATAATGTCAGTTTTTAATTACGGAAATCGGTTTCAGATAGTTAACTGTGATGATGTAGGACTTCCATAGCAGATATTGATATCTATCCAGCTCATCCAGCCATTTATTTTTTAATGAGACTTACACTTTCAGCCCGTCATGCAAATGCTCCTTCAGCAGACACAGTCAGTAATACTAAGAAGAAGGTGAAGATTGTTGCCACTACCTACAAATCTAAATTTTAATCGCAGATCACTATCTTGATCACGTCTGCATTGCGGAATATGTCTTTAGGAGGCGTAATTAGTCTTTTGTCTTTAGGAGGCGTAGGCGAGCGGTTAAATCGCTGAACGCTAGTAGTTCGACCTGGAATGGAATCCCGGAGAAAGGACTATCTGCATCGTTGATTTTTGGGATTTTCCCCATGTGTAACGTGGATAGGAGCCAGTTTCCCTTAAAAAGTCCTCCACGAAGGCTTCCCTCCCTATAGGCAGATAGCCTTCGAGTTGCTTTGTCTAACCTAATCTAATCTGCGTAGTTAAAATCCGAAATTGTTTCTGATCTTTCATTACAATTAAAATAGCGCTTTTTACAACGAATCAAATGCATTTTTCCTAGAAAACAACTTCTCTTTTTCCCTGCAATACATTGAATTTATTTCCTTATTCTCAACATTTTTAAATTTCAAAATCGCTAAAATAAACTTCAATCGAATTCTGGTATTTACAGGGCTGAATTTCCCACACTCCATTCATATGAACACATAGCTTCAAACTGTTGCGAGTACTATCCTTAGCAGCTTTCAGAATACAGATATCGTCAACACGCATAACTTCAGTACACCGAAAAACTTATTCTAGCGGTCTTACAATTTTTTATTATTCAATGAACGTATTTGCAGAATACTGCATTATTCTTCGAAAGCATTCCGACAAATACGATAAGATAGCTACTGGAACATTAGCTGGCCTTTTTTTTTTAATAAGAGTCGGTCTACTTTCTACCAATTAATGCTCAAAATGCGTGTTCACTTGACATTCCATAAGCGCTGTTTACAAAAGGATTCCAAATTCCTGAGAATATTTGAAAAACTGTGAACTACAGCAGACGCACTGCTTCTCGGTTCTAATAATGTTTATCTCAACATGACAATATTGCTTTCCAGATCTCTCCCAATTAAAATTGCAGACGATGATAAGTCGGTTCAAGTAAACATTCCCAACGGTAACAATGTGTAATCACCAGGTTTGCTTTTTTTAGAGCATTTCTCATGCGTTTTAACGGCTTCTCTCGTTTCGAATAAACTTTCATTCTTTGCACTGGGTGTATATGTTTAAAAGTCAAGAATTATTTTAACACTGTTAAACAGCAAAGTATCAAGTATTCATTTTCTTGTTTTTAATGTAAATTTATCTGGCTTGCATATTCGCGAACTGTCGGGTAAACAAGATGTGTAGTTTCAAATATCTTTTTACCCATTTTAAACACATAGTAGATATGCGATTTCCCGTCTTTCTTAATTTTAAATAACTTTTGATTACAACACTAACAATGCATTTAAATTGTTTTAATTAAAATATACATAATTAATTCAACAAAATTTTATTAACGGTGTTTTAATTTAATGTAAGATAATGGAAATATTTATAGTGTTATCAGTACACTACTTAATAGATTTTCGGAGCGAATAATTTTATGAGATATTATTTCCTTAATTTTATGAGACATTATTTCCTTAATTATTAAGACTTATTCAAAGCCGCTATGTGCCTGTACGTCCTTCCTTCCACACTACCTTCATAAGACTTATTCAAAGCCGCTATGTGCCTGTACGTCCTTCTTTCCACACTACCTTCAGAGTTCACAGGTTCATTGCTGTCCCCCCATCGAATCGTGTAAGCCTAATTTTGAATTTAAATTTCGACCAGCAGAATTTTCATTATTTTGGTATTACCGATTACCTGGTTATGAGAGATTATACAGTAATGCAATCGTATTATTTGTATATATATCTTTCACAAGTGCATTCACGGAAATATCGTCATGAACACTTAATAGTAAAAGCTATATTCTCTAAAACGCAAAATTGTTTCGCACTGCTACAACATACCTTTAGGTTATTATATTTCTTAAAGTGATTTAAATTAGTTTAAAATAACTTCATACAAATGCATCACTTTTTAACGCTTCTATGACATCTTCAGAACGAATTTTTTTGCAAACAAAAACTTCATTATCAATGTTTAATCTTCATAAATATTTATTTTATTGCTCTATGTCTCTTACCACGTGGCATAAATTTGTAGAAGTCAAGAAATATATACTTTTTAAATTTTATCTTATTTAATGAGTAATTTTTTTCATTTACTATTATTATTATTTCTGTTATTGTTTGAGATTCTGAGTTTACTTTTATATTTAGATCCTGTGTGATTTTTAACATTTTATGGATTAATGTATTATTTATTTATAGTTTAATTATTATTTTATTTCACGTTTATACATCGTATAGGGTATAAAATCCCCATTAACCGGTTGAAAAAATAACATGTACCTTCTTGTTCGCCAGAAAAACAAAAATTTGGTCTCAGATTAGCCACATACTTCTTAAATTTTATCTTATTTAATGAGTAATGTTTTTTATTTACTATTATTATTATTATTTCTCTTATTGTTTGAGATTCTGAGTTTATTTTTATATTTAGATCCAGTGTGATTGGAACATTTTATGGATTAATTTACTTTTTTATATTTTAATTATTTTATTTCACGTTTACACATCGTATAGGGTATAAAATCCTCATTAACTCGTTGAAAAAAATAACATGTACCTTCTTGTTCGCCAGAAAAACAAAAATTGGGTCTCAGATCAGCCACGCTTCCCACATCGACTTTCTCATCGTCATCATCGCTGCTCTCTTCCTGCATCTTGTGATCGTTTATCCCCATACTGCTACGATCACGGGATCCGCTGTCCTGGGAAAGAAGCATAGTCTGACGCCTATTACAAAAGAAAAGGAGATATTACTATTTCCAACCATGATGAAACACAAAGATGCAAATGAAATTCATTCATTCATTAATAATCATGTTCTCCAGCAAGACATTAGAATCTCTACAATTAACATCTAGCGATTCGTTACTTTAACCCTCGTATTCATTTCAGACGGGCTGCAAAAGACACATCTGATGATCAGGAAAAATTAGTTTCCACAGATTTAACACATATTGCGCTAAATAATTAAACTGCGCTAAAATAATTCAAAACACAGCATTTTTATTATTACATGAAAAGTAAATATTGACAGATACATAAGCTAGAGAAAAGCATATCGCTGCTCCTAAGGGAAAAAAATCAAATGATCATTTTGTACTAAACAACCATCTTTAATTATGTCAAGAATTTTAATTTTAATGAATGTCCAATTTTTTATTAAGGTCTAGAATTCGGGGTCCATCTTCATACTTTGTTGATTATGTTGTTGGGAAAATTTTTACTCTATTTATACGTAACAGTTACTGGATAAATAAATGGATATGCGTTCATCACGGAGATCAAAACAAATGGAAATTACCATTTAATCTGTTTCAAAGAGAAAACTTGATGTCAAAGAGATCAATGCCAAGTTACTCACATGATACTACTTGCACTAAAAATAATGTTATGGCTCTTTGACTGCAAAGAAGAAGTGCAATGTTGCTTCAACACAAGAAATGCTTGCTCAACAAAGCTTGCTAAGCACTAAAAAGTGGGAAAATCTTAGTTCTTTCCGACCACACTGCAACAAACGGAAGACTAACTGGTCTACGGCACTACACTACAAAATTTTGAGGCAAAATATCTACTATTTCAATTTGAATTTAACCGATCACATAAAGCAACCCGACTGGCATAAACCGGACAACCTATATTGCTTGTAGAGACATTAGGTTATTTCGGAAGCAGGAGTGATAAAAAATGAGAAACACCTTCGCCAGGAAACAAACCACGGACCTCCCGGTTACGCGTCGAGCGTGCTGACCACTATACCACAAAGGCATGCAAAGAAGGTGGGAGAAATACCTCATATGCTTACAAAAGAGTGCCCATTTTCCAAGCTGAATTCGAAACGAATCGTGATATAGGGAGCATGTCGAATCACAAACGCCCAATCTAATATCATGAAATATTTAAAACTAGGAATAACTTTGATTTCTATGGTAAACCAAGGTACAGAGACTGAAAAAATGGTACAGAGACACAGATTTTAAATCTGCAGAACTTGCAGTTTTCAATGGATCATAAATTTCGACAACACAAAGCAGCCACAGACGCGGTTTCTGTACAATTAACGCAGGCTAAAACTGTTCAAGGCTAATATCTTCCAGAGACGACCACCTTAGGAAGTGTTTTATTATTGAATAACGAACTGGACATCACCCATAATCATTCTCTCTAAAGCGACAACCTCCGCAGAAATGTTGGTCTTAGAAAGGTTTCACTGTATTTATCAAAAATAAGCCCAATAAAAAATTCTGAAATGTTTCCGATTTTAACGGTCGCCCAAAAGGGTTTGTTAAGGTTTTTTTACGCTCTCGCTGAGCTCGCAGTCTACTAATATGCTGTTACACTCACTTCCACTAATCCATTTTTTTTCTTTTTACTTTTATTATTAAGCATTATTTTCTTCGTCATATACAATTCCACAGCAAAATTACGAAACGTTCAAAAGTAGCATAGCAGTATACGCCTAGAATTCCCGATGCAGCGTTAAGTGTTGACATATATTTTTTTATCACCCCTCCCACCCGAAGTCTTTTCTCAGTTTATCATATTAATGTTCAGTTTTCCGCAATGGCTTTGCAAAACTTTTTTTGTCCTTTTTATTATTAACGTTTTATGTACTTACTTTATTTATTAAATATCTTCAAAACGAAGTCTTCAAATGAAGAGAAAATTTGGCAAAAATAACAAAATTTCCGTCTGCTTAATATTGAAATAAAACCATTCCTCCCGCCGGCAAATTGACGTCATTCGAAGAGAGAGGTGAGCAGGTGTGATGGTCACGATAGCGACCGCTATTAATGGCAAACGAAAACAAAACTAAAGAAAGAATGATCTGTGGAGAAGCATCTAGACAGCTTTCCTCTGCCTCCTATTCTGAGACATAGTGGGGAGTGTGATGATACATGATTGGCAGACATCGTGGTTAACAGTTACGTCAAAAGTGTGCATTGAAAGAACAAACAAGACAGATTTTTTTTTTTTAATTTAGGTTCGCTTGGAATGCGGACATACAGTACGAAGAAAATATTGGAACACAATTAAAAAGTGCAACAATGCTACTTAACAAATAAAAATGTGGAAAGAATTCTTTTACTAATATTGAAAGTGAAGATTTGTCCAGTGACAAAAATTATACATTTTCATAGTATGAAAAACATTCTGCATTTATATTTGTAATAATTTCAATAACAGTTTTCGTACATTTTATTGAATATACCTCTGAATCAATTATTCAGAGGCTGTAATGAAGCCTCTGAATCAATAATAACCAACAAAGGCTGCACAAAATTCCATTTAAAGCTTTTTCCGTAAGCAAATAGTACTTCACAAAAAGTCAGTTGAGATGTGTAAGTATTACCACTAGTTATCGTCTGACAACTTGTAAGGTTTTAGTTTAAACTAACAAAGGTTTATTTTTAATTTCCCTTTCCTATGATTTCTTATTTCAACTTCCAGTTAGAATGAGCGCGCGTTTCAGCTTTATGATAATTTGAAGTGGAGCCAAGTTTATATTTAAACGGTAGGTAGGAATTTCTCGGTGTGAGAGAGCTTTTAGTCTCAGATCACTGCGGCTCTGTTCGACGTTCGCCTGACTAGCTAGTATTTAAATTCTAAGCCTTAGCGCTGTTTCTCTAATACTTATTGAAGTAATCTAAGTGTGTTAGTATTAGCCAAATCTTGCTACGCACCATTGATAGTTTAAAACCTCGCGTAAGCTCTGAGAGCAACGACTACTTAATTTTCTACTCAACTTTATTTTTTAAATTATTTGATTGTTCAGTTTAGACCCAAGTGCGGTCATTATTTTCTGTATCCCTCCCGAGTTGGGAAGTGGCTGTATATAATTGTGGTTTAACAAAAGAGGATTTTAAATCCCTTTGAAGTGTAGTTCTTCTACCACTTATTCACAGTATTCTACCACAGAACATAGCTGCATTCAGCTCCCTGTTCAAGATCAGGACTTAAACTACTTCACGAATATGTTCGCCAAGAGTATGCATAGAGCACTCAGTCCTGACACTTCAACTTAAGATTATTTCAATACGTAATAGCGTAACGGCTTAGAATTTAACTACTAGCTAGTCAGGCGAACGTCGAACAGAGCAGCAGTGATCTGAGACTAAAAGCTCTCTCACACCGAGAAGTTCCTTGCTAACGCTTAAATACAAACTTGGCTCCACTTCAAATTAGCATAAAGCTGAAACGCGCGCTCATTCTAACGGGAAGTTGAAATAAGAACACATAGGAAAGGGAAATTAAAAATAAAACTTTGTTAGTTTAATCTAAAACCTTACAGACTTCTGCCAGGTTAGTCGGAAAAATTCATCAATAAAACTTCCTAGATACGCTCTAGATGTGTTTCAGTAATTCGTAGATACACTGTAGATGTACAGTTAACGTACATTAAATTTGACCAATAAATTGTAAGTAAAACAAATCCAACCATCGCCTAAAATTCTATTTTGATGATGCTTTTTTCCCCTTATGTTTCAATTTATTATGCATAATATATTAGTATATGCTCTAGATGAAAATCCTCCTTTTTCCATGGAAAATTTGGAATATTCAAACGAGTAACTGATTTCTAATGGGATATACAGTTAATTAAATAAATATCCGATAGATTAGGTTCTATGTAGTCAGTTGACTTGTAAAAAGAAAGGAACTACACTTCATGAATGTAAATAAATTACAATAACGCGAACACAACAATTCGATTCCTATAATATTATGAATTACTCATTTCTATATTGCGTTATAATCACTTAAAAACAATCACGCAGTTATAGAATCTGATTATTAATTAAATTCTAGCTAAAAACGTGTGCGAAAATTATAATATTATTGATTGCCATAGATTTGGAGATAGACAGAGTGGTAGTTTTTTACATTTTGAAATATGCCTGAAGAAAGTTGAATATGATGAAAGTTGTTCTTCCGACGTTTATGTTGAAAGCTCTGTTCGGAACGATTTGCTTCCGGTTTAATTTCAGTTTGGTTGGTTAACAATCATTTTACCATTACTACTGGCTTCAGCCTGATGTAAGTATTTGTGTCATCAGTGTTACGTAACAATCACATAACAAGGATATATTTGAAATCACGCAGTTTAGAAGGATTTATCACAAGCAGTTGTTACGTTGTTTAATTAAAAGAAAATCCCCTTAGTCAAAGGACAGTTGCAAAATCATTAAAATGCTCGGTGTCCACTGTAAACAAAATGATAAACGTTGATTTAAATCTTAAGAAAGTGAAAAAATGCAATGTGCATCGTCTTCTTCCAAAGCATATCCCTCGACGCAGGACACGCTGCAGAATTCTATACGAGAAACACTTATCCAAAGAAAAACGGAAAACAATTGGCACAATAGATGAAGCATGGGTGTATTTAAATGATTGTAATAAAAAAGAGCCATTTATTATCATAAAAGAGGAGAAAAAAATTTAAGTACATGGTTCAAAGAATCGAAAGAAAGTTTTTCTAAGGGATTCGTGATTGTTGCTGGTTTTTCTTATAATGGCAAGTTAAAAATAAAGAGAGTGCAAAAAAATGTCAAGAATAACTTCAAATACTATCGGTAACATATTTTATCGCCAATTTTTCTGAATGAAATACCATCGCTTTACTCACAGTACCATCCATCTGTGAGACTCCATCGGGACAAAGGTAGCAGTCACACATCAAAATTCACTGTAAATTTCCTAAAAGAAATTGAACAAAAAACTGGTATCGAGGCCATAACCCTTCACTGATATCCCTACTAAATCTCCCGATGTGTCACCTATGGATTTTTGTGCTTTCCGACTTTTAAAAACTGCATTATCCAAACGCTGTCCCAAAACCCTAAAAGGGCTCTGGAAAGCTGTTCGGGAGGAATGGGAGAGAATACCTCTTCTGACACTTCAAAAGGCATTATTATCCTGGAAATTGCGGTGTCGAAAGATAGTTCAGAATAAGGGATGTCAAATAGAACATTTAAAACGTAAGAATTTTATGTAATTTAGTTCTGTGAATACAATATACATCGTCTAAAAAATGTGTGAACAGCCTCTGTATATATAAGTTATGAAGCCCTTTGAATTAATTTAATCTGAATTAATCTATGACACGGTAGTTTCTGTGAAAACGTTAGTCATTATTTAAATGCTAATGTAATAGCCGATGCATCCACATTACCACGGTTAACGGTTACGCTATTATATTAAACGCACTGAAGAACTGAATTAAAAATTTATTGAAAATCATCATAAGAAAATAATATTTTACTAAATTACATGTACACCGCGGGGAAAAAAAAAAGAAATTGGTACACTTGTATATCTCCCGTTCTACTGGGCCGATTGACGAAATTCAACTTGCGTTTTTCATGGCTCGAAAGCGCGACTTAGGATATATATTAGATTCATACACAGCATTGTTCAAATATAGGCATTTTGAGACAAAATCGCACCTTTTTTGAAATGACATTCAATTTTTTCCCGCATTTCGATTCTACGACTCAAATTACGCCAAACTGCCAAGTTTTGTAAAAATCGCACGCCTGGTTCTTAAAAACATTAGCTCTCAAAATAACTGAATTTCATATATGTATTTATTGTCTTTTTTATTATACTGGATTCCTTCTTTCACAGTTCAAAATTTAGATTAAAACTTCAAATAAAACTGACCTATTTTTTATGATTTATTTTTAAAAGTTGTGTTTTTAAATAATTTTTATAAATTTTTGGAAAAAAAAATTTGAATTATAACCCATAAAATTTTTACTATCAACTTAAAGTAGATGTATTTTTAAGTATACCTGCAAAAAATTAAGACTTTTTATTCAAACTTTTCGAAGATATACGTGAATTTATATGTTTCCGCGTTTTTAAATTTGGCATATTTGTTGGAAGCGATAATAACATCTAATGTGGTTTGCGCACTTTGCTAAAATTATTTGAAAGTAGGAACGATGTGACTTTTTTTCCTCTCATGCACAAAGTAAAAAGTTAAGAACGATCCGCCTTCTTTTCCACTCCTGAACAATGGTAGGAATAGGAAAATAGGTTGCCACGTATTAAGAAGTTCGCCAAGTGGCATTCTTGGCGCAAACTGAAAAAAATTCGCCAAGTTAAATTTTTGAATTTATACGTAAATTTCGCCCCAAATTTTACAAAATTCAATATTTAGGCAAAATTCGAGTCGTAGAATCGAAATTGGGAAAAAAATTGGCATGGCATTTCAGAAAAAGACCCATTTTGTATCAAAATACCGATGTTAGAACAATGCTATATATAAATTTAATATGTATCTTAAGTCGCGCTTTCTTGTGACTTTCTCACTTGTCTGATACACGGCGCCCGGGCGCAACCCTTCGACCTAAGAAGAACAAACGAAGTTAGTAGCTGCACTCGAGAGTCACAGCTGCATGGGCAGAGCTCCGCGGCCACCTCTGCCCTAAAAGTTGGCTCATGTCAGAGCACTGTTTTCGAATTACAATGGTCGAAGTCAAATGAAAAGTACGAAGTCACCTTGCCCTCAGGGCGCCACTCCTTCGGGACACAAACGAATGTAACCTACTAGCGCTCCAAACACATGCTTTCGAAGACAAAGGCGCCAGTAGGAGGTGTGACCACCCAGCTGTGAGAAACAATCCACTGCTAGCTCCACCACAGCCGAGGGAGCGGACACGACAGTACCAGTACGGTCCCTGCCAAGCCCGAGCCCACCTGGGTACAATACCCGGGTTCTAGTCCTGTGAAGAATAAGGTACAATAGTACCTGATATTTTGCCCCCGTGGTTGAGACTGCCTAAGTTCAGATCCTAGCCAGTACTTCCCAGGAATTCTCCTGAGTCAAACCCCGGGGGGAAACTTGTCTGATACAGAGAAAACCCACAGAATTTATTGTAGCAACGAGGCAAACTTTGGGGAAGAGCCTCCGACACCATAAAGCAGAACAGTATACAGGGGGCAATACAACTCTGCTGAGTTCTGCCCTCAATTTTGAAGGAAAACACTCCGGGGGACGGGTCCGAGAGTGCACCATCCCACTTCCCTTATCACTAACCTCTCCAGAGGACTTTCGACTCTCCGCATATCTACAATGAATGTACTACATATCCCAATGAATCATTGACACTGTACATTTATAAACATCTACGTCTTTTCCAGGATTAGAAACCAGGTCCTACTGTAGTCAGCGTCACTAACCACTCTCCCGGTTGGGCGGCACATATGCGTAGTAATTTTATTACATGCCCTCATGTCCCCCACCCCCGCGATGCGTGTCTTTATAAAATAAAACATCGAAAAACGATCTAGAAATGAAATTTAGATCAAAACAACTACAAGCGCAGAATCATTATTTGGGCGTAACATCAACGTCAGAGTTGATCTAACTTTACTGAAATTTATTCTTCAGAAGTATTTTCCTTTTTGCATGTACCAGCATACTGTCTTTCGTGCTATTACAATAAACACATCGAGTATTTTTTATCCTCTTCTGTGCGTAAATGTTTATTAAATAAAAACTCACACGTTTCTTCGACAATTTGAAACCAATTAAAGCTATCTTGCACATCTTCTACACATCTACGAATGTAAATTATGCCTCAAAAGTTTTTTTAACAAGTATTAAAGCTGCATTATTTTTCCACCGTAGATAATTGAAAAAAAGTATTCTCTCCTAAAAAGCGAACGAACGTCGACGGAACTTTCTCTATACGATTTCATTAAGTCATAAAACTCAAGGGTTAGAGAACGCTTACACGGTATAATGTAACGAGCCTTCGTTATGGACTTTAGTGCTTCGCTAAGCCTATTATATGCATATCGCATGCGTGAAATGAGCTTAACGCGGGGAAGGTCAAAACCTTTCGCGGTTACGATACGGTCGCAGTGTTAATGAAGAAATTTCCATGAAGGCTGCAGGGGCCGTCTTTTATAGATCGTGCAGAATAATGCAGAGAATAAATGATACAATGAAATTCTAATCACGGCTCTCTTCTCCAAGGTTATACGCGTTGAAAATGTGCTAAAGGAAATTTTATGGGAATATATACCAGCGGGAGTTTTTTCTTCAGTACCTGTTAACAATGATCTTAGATACGATATTTTATTTTTAAATGAACTGTTGCTCTTTGAGACGCAAACAAGTACTTTATAGATTATACAAAAGTCTACATAGCGAAGAAGTACATAAGCGAAATAAAACTGTTAGGTAGGCATTTTACAGCCTTACTGGCGCACGAATAACTATTTACTTAGGTTTTATTAACCCAAACCATAATTATTAACTTAAAATTTAAAAAAGAAATTAAAAAGTTACGGGCGTTTTTATCATTTACATATATATATATATACACACATTATTTACAAATATATATATATATATATA
>KK117829.1:685862-700726 GCA_000611955.2 Stegodyphus mimosarum
AATATATATAATATATATATACGTTTCGAGAGCACTTGGGCTAAAAATATTTAAAAACAGCATATCCTTAGAATTTCCGATAGACAGTCTCGCGCGCTGAGGATAAAATTATTTTATTCTATACAAGGTGTTACCACTGCTCGCTTTAAAATCATTCAGTTTCTTATTAAAGAAATTCGTTTACGTTGTAGAGACATTAGGTTATTTCGAAGTAGGAGTCATGAAAAATGAGCAACGCCTTCGCCGGGAATCGAACCACGGACCTCTCGGTTACGCGTCGAGCATGCAGACCACTACACCACGAAGGCATGCGAAGAAGGCGGAAGAAATACCTTATATATTCCCCCTTTTAAAGGGCGACTGGGGTTTTGGGGACCCAATCGCCAATTCGCGGTGGTGGAGAATCATTATCCACCACCTTTTTAGTTCGGGCGCCAGTGTAAAGACATTAGGTTATTTCGTAGCAAGAGACATGAAAAATGAGCAGCGCCTTCGCCGGGAATCGAACCACGGACCTCTGAAATACCGGCTCAGTGTGCTGACCATTACACCACGAAGGCATGCGAAGAAAGAGGGAGAAATACCTTATATACTCCCCTTTTTAAAGGGCGACTAGGGTTTTAGGGGACCTAGTCGCCAAATCCTGGGTGTGGAGAGTCATCATCCACAACCCTTTTTAGTTCGGGCGCCACTGTAGAGGTTTTTTCGAAGCAGGAAAATCGAAGAATGAGCAACGCCTTCGCCGGGAATAGAACCACGGACCTCTCGGTTACGCGTCGAGCATGCAGACCACTACACCACGAAGGCGGGAGAAATACCTTATAACGTTTAATAAATCTGAAATAGTTAATAAAATAGATTCGAAATTCTAGATTCGGACTTCCAGGTACCTATCCATATTCGGGTTCAGGTCTATGTCATTCAAAATTTGACGGCTCTAGTTTTGTTGTTTTTTTTACAGTGCGAGGAACATATATACATTCATGCAGATTCTTCATTATTTAATTTCTTTCAGAATAATGCAGAGCTCCTAATCCACCTTGTATTTGGTGGCACCAATTTGAAAACCGATACAGCCGTTTATATTGATTCGGCGCAAAATTACTAACAGACCATCTGGACTAATGCCCCTATGGGCTAAAAAACTATATGTCTGTTCTTAATTTCTTTATATCAAATTAGTTTTGTCCAATCAAGATGAAATTTTGTTTACCTGCTACTTAAATTCTGATAAAAATTGTAGGCTGTTCAATTTGCGGATATCTTTCCCGTTAAATTCTTAAGTACGTTAAACTCTGTTTGAGAGTCTGTTTGCTTTTCAACTACATAAATACGAGATAACAGAGCGATATTTTTGCATACAGACAAGCAGCGATTTGCATTGTTATCGAACCCACGAATCATTTCGAATTTCTCCAACTGTTCAGCAATAAGTTCACTACTTTGTGGGGTATTTCTTATTTAATTCCAATGTTCTATTTTAGAACTCCATGAACACTAACAAGCGAATAATAGCTTAAGTGTGTGAATAAACACGTAAGACTTAAGAAGGAACTACTCTTTATTTCTCAGAATAAATACAATCAACTCCTAACTTGGAGTATACACAAAGCCTCCACTTGGGCTTGAACTTAAATAATTATGAATTTAAACTAAAACTTAACTAAAGCTATCTGAAAGATATAGCCGAAGCTATCAGAATTCTAAGTAGTTGGCCCCTAAATATTAATTAAATCGGAGAAGCCAAGCAGGGGCCTAAGTATGGCCGAGCGTGGTAGCTAAGAGAGAATGTAGCCAAATGGCAAACGCGCGCTACTCGGGAAAATCACTCTCTCTCTGTAGAAGTCGGTGAAGCATCGACTTAAATAGTACTCTTACTCATTTGCATTCACTGCGTTTCTGAAATTACGTTCTGGCAGGAAATAGTAAGCTGAAATTAGTAGTAGAATAAATGGGAAAGAATCATAACTTAAAATAGCTGTTAATAAACTTAGGATAAACCTTACAACTTTATCGTGGCAGTATGTTCACGAGGTCAGAATCAAAATCACGAGGTCAAACAAAAGGTCAGTAATCTACTGGTCCTTATCACTACGCCGATATTGTGCACGATCGGATATCGGCGAACAGGCTTGCTACATCGTTCTTTTGGTGGTTTCTCAGTGTGTAATTAATGTAAATACGAACCAGCTTCCCTTAGAATCTTATGGCGTATCTTTTCTTAGGCAGATTCTTTTCGTGTGTTCTGGTGTATTCAAATAAATTTGGCTGATTTATTTGATTATGGCAAAGCTCAATAATGCTGTCTGCTTGACAGGAGTAATCTTTCGTGGGGGACTTTTTAAGAAAAACTGGCTTCTGTCCACGTTACAACCTGGAAAACGCCCGAAAAGGTTGAAAAAAAAAGAAGTAGAATTTCAACACCATTTTGGCTCACTCTGCCAAAATGAAATGTAGTTGTCCCCCCACCCACATCAAGAGTAGGCCCACATTCTATTAAACAATTCCTAAGTGGGAAAACTGGAGAAATTCTACGAAAAACATTCAAGCCCACGTTTCTTTTTAACGCATATACGAATAGCTACAATTTTTGTATAAATATTAGATAAAGATACAAATATTTAATTGATTAATTTTTTAAATTCAGTTAAAAAATTAAATTAGGTTATTAATTTTTATTTTTGCTACAGAATGAATTTAAAGAGAGGTTAATTAAGTTGTTAACAGACCGTCTTCAAACAGCTTAATATTCCCAGCTTAGTAGCAAACAGCTTACTAGTTTATTATTCCCAACTGCTTAACGAAAATTGCTTAAATCTTCATGCTACACGCAAAAATCGTTAACAAAGCAGCAGACGAACAATTCCACTCGCCTGGACCTAATGGCTTCGACAGCAATGCGGAGGGAGGGAAAGGACTGTCCCCTGTTAAATTGACTCGGAGACTTAATAACAGTATTTATAATAATAAGGCATGGACATGGAAAATAGGTGGGGCTGTCTTTTTGACCAGATTGTTTACGTGCCGTTTTTTCCTTTCCTCGTTCTCTTGTGCGCGAGTGTGTGCAAGATTTAACACCTGGTTGAGAAGTAGAAATTGTCGCCAGGAACAGAGATACAGATCTCTGCAATTACAGTTAAATGAGCACTGGTTCTTTTTTGAATACATTATTCTCGCCTAAAGTATTACCCAAACAGATGACTTTTTTTCTTTCTTTCTTTTTGATAGATATATGCGAGGGACTTATTTTTTCATCTGTTACTCAGGATCCTAGTTTTTTATATGAAATAAATCTAGATAAAATTTTGTCGCAATTTTGATGTTATTATCTGCTGTGTCATAAGTAATGAAGTCGGATGAAAATGTATCTCAAGTACGATTACAGATGGCAGTTTGACATTTAATAAGAAGTAAGTAAACGCTAGAGATATTTGAAGCGTCTTTATTACACAGCTGCAAATCATAATGCATTTGAAATATATAAAGCAAAAACAATTTTAGAATGCATAATCCTTCTCATCCTTTAATCAGAAAACCAAAGTACTAGTTTTAACATTATCATAAGTACACCGTGTTAGTTCTAATGTTTCAAAGAATTCAGCACCCGTATTTAAATGATAATGTATTTTGTACTGCTTTCAAAATAGAAGGTTAAACATGCGGTTCTTTGCGCCAGCATAAGACCTGTACAAAACTATGATATGGTCCTTTGCGCGAGCATAAGACAACTCACTTTTCAACTGCAATTAAATGAAATGAATTTTGCAATGAAAGACATAGTACTGAAAGGCCCACCAACCGCCGAGCGATGAAGTCGCTGAACGCTAGAAATTCGGTACGGGGTTCGAATTTCGGATAATGGACTGGCTGCGTTGGCGTTTCCGTGGTATATGCACAAGTTTCTTTTAGAAAGTTCTCCACGAAGGCATCTCTGCCCTTAGGCAGATAGCCCGCGAGTCTTTGCCATAATCATATAAATCGAATCTTTAGATGCTACTGCACAGCTCATGGCTCTCGGAATATTTTACATGCTACGCCACTGCTCATGGCTCTCGGAATATTTTACATGCTACGGCACTGCTCATGGCTCTCGGAGTGCTATATACTCCGACAGCCATGAGCAGCGCAGTATACAGCAAGGCGAGCGAGGGTTCTCTGCTTAAAGGATGATTTCACAGAGGACGTTTTAAGAAAAACTGTCTCGTATTCATGTTGTCGCGGAAGATACCACAAAAACAGCCCTGCAGCTAGCACGACCGGATTTGAATCCGAGGTCGAACTACCCAATATTCAGTGATTTTTACCGCTTTCGTAATAGTGGACGCTCTCGGACTATTATAATTTAGTAATGTTTTCATGGTCGCGCTAGAACGTGCAGCTCTCTCAAAATCACTTCTGCATACAATACTGAATTGTTCACTAGCACAAAACACTAGCACACTGCCCTCTGTATTGTTCCCAAAGCATAAAGTAGCAGCACATTTTGCTTGGTATTACTAGCACTATGGTAAAGAAGTATACCTGCGTGTAAGACGTGTAAGACTGCGACCATTTGGCGACATTTTGATCCTGTCCCTGTATAACTGTTATTGAACTACTGCAGTTGATCCTATATGTAATTGTAACCATATATGTCTTCCAGTTACTTCGAGAAGTGCAAGGTACTAAGGATTTCTCGGCGGCCAGGGGAAAATTATATCAGCATCAGTTCTCCGTTTTTCGTTCAGAGTTGACTTCGGAGTATTGGAAGTATTGCGGGCTTCGCGTGCTAGATGCGCTTTGCATTGCGTTGTGTGTAACGCTCTTACTAGTTTGAAGTATAACTACTGATTATACTGTGTGATATTGATAAGAGCTGTACGAGTATTTTTGTGGAAAGTTCCAGAACTGTAACGTGTTTCTCTTGGTAAAATAAATTTTATCAAACTATCATCGGTTCTGAGTGCATTCAGTTTATTACGAACCCGGAAGCAAGTAACAATTTCGAAAGATTCAACTTTGGCAGCTGCGATGCTAGATAAAGCACAATAACCGAAGTCACCGTTTGAATGAAATTAGAAAAGAAATTTTTATTAAGGTAAATATAAATATTTAAGCACACTTCTGTTTCAAAATGACTGCCTCTTAATAAAACCAAAATAAGAAATATTTACCGAGGCCTAAAATCAATGAATTCCTGCATAATTTCCTTTACCAATAGCTTTAATTTTTGATGCTGATGATGGTAACAATGGACATACCTCATGGCGTTTTAAAGATAATTCGTCTGTTACATTTCCGAAATAATTCTCGTTGAAAAATGTTTCCACAAGTGAAAATAAAATTTCCTTTTTAAATGATTAATTTCGCTACACCTATGAGCAATGCACTTTTGCTATGTATATGATAAATGAAAGACCTTAAGCCTCGCTGACTGAAAGTTTTTTTTTATTTGTAACTGGCAAAACATTAACTTAAAAAAGAATGAGACTCCTCCAAAGTTTAAAAAAAATCAAGAAAACAAAAAAGGTTTAGTATGTAGCAGCTCCTTTTACGTATAATATTATATTTCTTGCGAAGTTTAGTTTCTACAGATTGGCAACAAGAAAAAACTTTAAAAAAAATCTGAAAGGTTTCAGATTTTAAATTACGCCTAAAGGGGCGTTTTTTAAACATTTTGTATGTTACTTTTATTTATTGAATATCATGTTCTTCGCATTTAAACCATAAAATTCAGTTAAAGAACAATATCTCAAAATAATTTTAAACTGAGCATATCTTTAGAATTTCCTACACACAGTCTCGCGCGCTGCAGATTTTCTGTACGTTGCCATTGCCCGCTTGGAAATCCTCGAGTTTGCTTATCAAAAATTCGTTAAAGTTTTACAAAATATGAAATCGTTAATAAAACAAATTTCAAATTTGGGCTTCCAGATGCCTATATTCGCAGCAGGATGACGGCATTCAAAATTCGATGGCTTTAGGTACCGTCGTTTCATCACAATGCGAGAAACATACCTACATTTATGCACATTCTTCATTATTTAATTTCTTTAATGCAGAGCTGCAATATTTAGTGGCAACAGTTTGAAAAGTGATACAGACTTTTAATGTTTCCGGCGCAAAATCGCAAAACGAATTAATTTCTTTAATGCAGAGCTGCAATATTTAGTGGCAACAGTTTGAAAAGTGATACAGACTTTTAATGTTTCCGGCGCAAAATCGCAAAACGAAAACAATAGCCCTTCAAGGACAAATCCCCTTTGGACTAAAAAAAAAAAATCGCTTTGATGTTGTAACGCTAACGTCTCTTCTTTAATCTTGTGAATTAAAATATGCTTAATCCATTTTGGAATTACCAATGACTGTGGAATAGCGTCCACAACAAGTAAACTAATTCATAAATTGAAAGACGATAATAAATTTCTACTGAATCATTGTCCCTAGTTGTAATGCCTTTAGTTCCCTTTTTTAAAAGGAAAAATGGTATTGTTTCACTATCAGTTGATGCTGAATAGGATGAAAAAGTCATAATCGTATTTGTAAGACTTTACTACTGTAACGCGTATGAGAAAGGAACATTAATGCTTTATGGAATGAATCAGAAGTTTTTAAATAAATAAAGCTACGTCCACGGCAACTGCAAATGAATTGCCGAATGAATCTAAAATTTTCTTACCTTACTTGTTAAAATCGCAGTATTAATAGTCAAAAGGTCAGTGAAAATAAAAATGCCCAAATAAGTATTTCTGTCTGCATTGAAATCAAATCTAAAATCTATCGACGGCTTTTCGAGCTTCCTGTTGCCAACGAATAATTACGCAATTACACCTGCAGCAGTCTAATTGGTTTTTGAGATAATAACAGCAAAACAGAAAAAATAACAAAATAACAACAAGAAAACTATCGTGAAAAACTAAGCAGCTTTAATTTCTGTATTCTAATTAGGAATTTTTTCATTTCAGCTCTATCTCAACAATATCACTTTCCGAAAAATTTACAAATCGTTAACTTCAAATAACTCTCCCCCCCAGTCATAACCACGCATTAATTAAAAAAAAGTTCCAACTGTTGTTCTTTCTTTCTAAAATAGTCAGCTTTCTTCTCATTCGATTTCTGTTTGCTTTAGGTAGTAATGTTAAGGCTAAATGGTTAGTCACAGAAGAAGCATGAAAAGCAAATAGGATGCACCTCCGTTTTTTGGACGCTACGCCCAGCTAAAACAGGAAAAGTCATCTCTGCTTTTTAAGATGATGAAATAAAGAAATAAACAAATAAATAGAACTCATAAACCCAGTAATTTCCTTCAACCTTATTATTACTGTATATCCCACACGAAAAAGCCCAGGTAGTATGATTACATGATTGCGGTATGAAGCTTCCATTTCGTTTCCTTTTTCGCACTATGGGGAATTTTTTTTTTTCTCTTTTCGTTTCTTCAAGTCGAGTATTAGGGGTTTGAGGATTTTCCTTAATGACTTATTTTCTACAACTAAATGAATTCTTCGCTGCTTTCCTGCTTACGCTGTAGTTAAGGTGATTATTTTGGTGGTCATAAAAAAAATGGCGCTAAAATTCCAAACCTACTATGGTATCATTTAACAAATGAGCCTATCAGTACTACTGACAGATACAAAATTCACCGCCAAGGAATCATGACGTTTTTTACATCCTTGTACGAAGTAAAGGTAGTATGCAATCCCGAAAAGTTTCGGGTATTACATTTCGACGAAAATATCCATTTTGACTGCTCTCGAATACATTTGAACGAAGTTTTTGCGTGACATATGTAAGCGCGGACAGAATAATGGACTCCTTCTCCCAAGATGGATTTAAAATGGATTCAACGTTGAAATTAGATTACATGAATTATATGAAATTAGATTACATATCTTAGAGCGTTGAAATTTTGCATAACATGTAGTTGTGCACCTCCCTTTTCGGTTGCAATCGGCCTCACCAAACGTATATATATATATGTTACGGTGAAACACCGAAATCTGGAGAATGTCGACTTTCACCGGTGAATGTCAACATTCACATAGTCGCTTGGTGTATGTCCGAAACATTTTCCAAATACTCTTATTTCTGACTTACACCGGTAAATGTCGACATTCACCCTAACCTATAATAATATTATATTTTCTTCTCCGTAATTCAGTCGTGAAAAAACGCACTTGATATTTAAAATAAGATTTTAATAACGTAAGAACTTAAAACACACAGTATATTCAAAATGAGAAAGGAAAATAATAAAAGTTAAAAACTTACTTAAAAATACAGTACGTTCTAAAGGAGAAAATAAAATAATAATAATAAAAAACTTACTAAATTATGTGATTCAAATCTTATTTATTGAAAAAAACTTAAACTATTAAGACGCTTTGAATTGCACAAGAGGACATTGCTTTTTTACAACTGCATTTATGGGAAACAGCCAGTCGCCTTTTTGTATACTCCTCTCTTTTTAACCTACACCAAAGCATATCTATGATTGTCGATATACACCGGTGAGGGTCCGAATGTGCAAGAATGCAATGTTATATTCGATCTTTCACCGCCGTATTTGGTGAATGTTGTCATTCTCCGGTGAAAGTCGACATTCTCCAATTTCCGTCTTTCACAGTAATATATATATATTGCCACTCTGTTAGACGAGTCGGTAGTCCAGTTTTTTTTCCTTAATTTTTATATGTTGGTAAATTGTGCATTTTTTGCTTTAGAAGTGATTGAATTATGCTGTTCTTATGTTCCAGTTAAGGTTCTTACGCCTGTAGTTGAGCTACCTGCAACAGTTGCATAATTATCAACAATTTAAAAGCGTAAGTGTTGTTAAGTGTAACGAGGGTGCCATTTATATTTGAAACTCTTAGTAGAGTAGTGAATTAAGTCAACCGGTGCACCAACTTCAGTTTTTCTGCACAGTGGGACCAAAAAACTAACTTTCAATTTTATGCACAGAAAGTTTTGTCTTCTTGCCCAAAGTGCTTGTTGTTTCGTAAAAAACTCTTAATTTCAACTGTAAAAAAACATTTTTTTTTGACTATTTTTAACCGTATTTGGTATTTTAAGTTTTACTGTATTCAGTTTTTAATGAAGATGTTTTGCGTTTTATGTATTGCCTTGACGCGAAGTGAGAGATGAGTTGACTGAATAAGAAATATATGTATAATGAAATTCGAGGAAATAACTTGAGATGAAATGCAAAAAAAAGAAAAGAAATGCGTCTACAAGGAAGTCATATGGTGTACTCATCAGATATTTTTTGAACGCGATTATCTGAACAAAAAAAAATAAATGTTAAACTCAAATGTTAACATATAATATTATTGATTTTTCAACTCGTATTTAAACAGATCATTTTAATGTATGCAACAAAAGCAGGCTAAAAAAAATTTAAAGTTAAATAAATATTAATGGTTGACGATGGTTTTAAGGAAAAAATTCCCATTTTGAGTGTGACTAACATTGGGGCAGTTTTTTTTTAATTTTATTTTTTATTCCTGAGATTTTTGCCTTAAGTTAATTTGTTTTAAATTACAGCGTGCAATAATATCTCATAATTTGGTAATTAAAAGATCAATTTCATCAACCTCACTGACACGATTCATTCATGAAACAGGAGTTTGCGGGGACTTGTACTGATGGGATATCAATCGATTTACTTCAGTATTTTAAATAAAGGTGAAAGAAATTTAAGAAGCTTTTATTAAATTTAAAGAAGCACTCTTTGAATTTTCTAAAAAACGTATATGATCAGATTTTTCAATGAATACGAAAATCTTCTTCATCTCCAGTTCACTGAAAATATTAAATGAAAATATTAAGCAATTGCGCAAGCTTTGAGTTCGATCACACTGAGAGAGAAGTTCGTTTTTTTTATTAGCCTTAATATAATAACTAGAGAATTTCTTCTTAGGGAAATAAAAAAAACTGTTTGCTTTGAAAAACTTGTTTTCAATTATAAATACGGAAATTGAATGTTCTACTTCCTTCTTATTTGTTAAGAAGTTTAATTTATTTTTATTATTTTTATAAATGTTTGTTTAATTTAATCTCAAATTCCTTCTTATTTGTCTAATATTTTAACTGCATAAACATAAACAATCAAAGCGGCTTAATTTTTACCTATCTATATTTATTTGCAAAATTTCTCTCGAAATTTGCAGAAATCTCGGGAAGCAATAAACAATATTTGAAGAAAATCCTGACTGGAGTCTTCTTATTCAATAAGAAAAATTATTATAGTCATATATGCACATGGAAGACAGAGATTTTGCGTTTATTGAAATTCAATATATGTCCAAAAAGACATGGGGCACAGTCAACTTACAAAGAAAGTGAATAATGTATACTGCGGTATTTACTATGTGTTCATCTAAACGAAATAAGTAGTAATACTATTCAAAGTAAATACTATTCAAAAACTGTATTTTTTATAACTTTAGTTCCTAAAAATAAAATAAAAAAAAATGACGTTAAAGACAACGCCATTTCACACGAAATTTACCCTCCGCAACTCTGGTGTTTTTTAAGGGATGATTAAAAATTCGACGATGAGGAGCGATGATTAAAAATTCGACATATGTTCAGCTTTAAAAAAAAATATCTCACGAGATATTTTTCTTTATATTTATATCCATTTTTGTCTCAGTCTTTACACATCCTAAAAGCATTCTTTGCTGCTAATCTTTGGTAATAGTATCGGCTTATTTCTATAACACCGATAAAGATACTAGTTTTTAACAAACTGCTGTAGATGTACACATATCGCGTTTTATTGGGGACATTCGGCATCAGGAAATGACGTCACAGAAAAACTGATTTGTAGTATTTCGGTAATAATGAAATGCGTTTATTGTTGAGTCCTAATTCATTTTCAATTTCTGAAGATTCAACTTTTCCAAGCACTTGGATTCACGATTAATTATTTTATTTATTTATTTTTTTTTCCAAACTGGAAACTAACCTCTAGCAATTTTTAACTTCGGTATTTAAAACAAACATTAGAAGAATTTAAGCATTTAGACTGAAGCATTTTTTTTTTTAAATCCCCGTGGAATCCGAAGATACTCTTTCATTATCCGCACGATTACGTTTTCGAAATGGGAATATGCCGCGCGTTTTCTCTCAAATCTTTTTGCTTTCTGCTGCTATATGTGCATTTAACTGCAGTGTTATCTCCCAAAAAATCGCTTCCAGGACTTCGGCATGACGGGTCTTTCGGAACGTTTATCACCAACAGCTCATTACCATGGTCCAACAGACAAGCTACACTGTTCTACTGAGCAAACGAGCCACACGCAAAGTTGAAACTTTGTTATATGTCGATAAATCAAGCATGTAATGGATAGGATTGCGTGCACGATGATGAAAGTTAGCTAGATTTTTGGATGGCATCCGGATATAACTGCCAGTTTCCGAGGTGAAAGAAATATAAATAGTACTTTAATTTTACTCTGTGGTATAATTTCTCGAACTGTGCGCCATGGAATAAATACTACCTTACTCTAGTGTTACTGGACACTTCTTAACTCAACGAAGTATGCAACAGCATTTTTAAATATTCATTTTAAAACCATTAATACCTTCACCAATTTGTGTAACAACATTTAATTTTAATAAAATGGAAGATCCACCAAAGCGAAAAATTAAAATAACCGTAATAAATTTTAACTTATCTGTTAAATGCCTGTAGATAAAGTAAAGAATAAATAAATACACATAATGCGCCTATTCCCAGAATGACTGTATATGGTTACAGTGTTATTTTAACCCGAAACGGTTATTAGTCTCGAAACGGGATTTGTAAGGTTTTAGTTAAATTAACAAAGTTTTATTATAATTTAACTTTTTCTATCCCTTTTCATTTCAACTTCCCGTTAGAATAAGTGCGCGTTTCAGCTTTATTCTAATTTGAAGTGGAGCCAAGTAGTATTTAAACGAAAGGTAGAAACCTTTCAGTGTGAGAGAGCTTTTAGTCTCAGACCACTGTTACTCTACTCTAATCGACGTTCGCCTGACTATCTAGTATTTAAATTGTAAGACGTAGCGCTGTACGTGATTTCATATTGAAGTAATTCCAAGTGCGTCAGTATTAGTTAAATCTTGCTACGCACCCTTTAGCTTAGAGGCCAACCTCGCGTTTATAGCTCTGTGAGCAACGCCTACTAAATTTCTAATTAGCTTTAGTTTAAATTAATTTGATTGTTCAGTTTAGACCCAAGTGGCGGTCATCATTTTCTGTATCCCTCCCGAGTTGGGAAGTGGCTGTAAATAATTGAGGTTTAATAAAAGAGGATTTTAAATCCCTTTAAAGTGCAGTTCTTCTACCACTTAATCAGAATATTCTACCACAGAACATAGCTGCATTCAACTCCCTGTTCCAGATCAGGATTTAAGGAGTTCACGAAGATGTTTTCCAAGAATATGCACCGAACACACAGTATTGACAGATTAGGTGACGTATCATTTAAGTCTCGGAATCAGTTTTCGAATTTTTGGAACGAAGTATTATTGCGCTGTATTACTTTAAAAGAAATTAAATGATGAAAAATATGCATAAATGCAGGTAGGTATGTGTCTCGCACTGTGAAAAAACGACGGTACCTAAGGACATCGAATTTTGAATAACGTAGCCCTCCACCCTAACGTGTGAACCTGGAAGCCTGAATTTCGAATTTTATATTTCATATTTTATAAAACTTTAACGAATTTTCAGCAAACTCGACGATTTGAAAGAGAGCAATGGCAGCAATGTCTGGATTGAAACATTGCTATTTCAAGACAGCGGAATTCTCCATTCTATATCGCACAAGTGGCCAACATTTGTGTACAAAAGATACACTTTTTTCTAAAAAATGCATTGCGATCGACCCGTTGTCACAGCAGTATTTTAAAGATGGCGAAAGGGATGTAAAGTACTTAATATATTAAAATTATTATTATGTCTATATTTTACATTACAAAACGAACACTTTATGGTCTAAAATTTAAATATCCAGATAAGCTTAAGCAATAAAGTTATTGACTGACAATATTAGCAAAATATAAAAGAGAAAGATAGAAAAAGAATATATTTTATTACTTAATGAGAAGGTTGAATTTTCAAGTCTTTAACCAAGGAATTGTAATTAGTAGATGTACATCCTGACAAAACTAATATTAAAGAGTCTTTAGTACGTGTATTACAGAACGTTGTTTAGTCTTCGCTAACTTCAAGTAGGAAATGCCGATTCTCAGAGGGAAGTGGATCCGAAACAAGAAATAAATATATTTTCTGCATTTGGTAATGCTTGGATATTTTTCTTTTTGGTTAACATACTTCCAAAAATCATCTTCAAAGTTTCATTTTCAAATTGGCTGCGAGTTCACCAATCCAAGAGGCTGGAACTTCCATTTTTCTCTCCAGTTCATGATTTTCTTACTTGAGGTGCCGGAAATAGCGTGATAAAATTCACGCTGATGCCGACATTAAAGAACAAGAACAATGTGTCTATATTGCCAGAATTCTGTACCTAATAATGTAGAGATATTAGGTATTTTTGGAAGCATCAGACATGAAAAATGAGCAACGCCTTCGCCGGGAATCGAACCACCGACCTCTCGGTTACGCGTCGAGCATGCAGACCACTACACCACGAAGGCATGCGAAGAAGGCGGGAGAAATACCTTATATAAAGGGCGACTGGGGTTTGGGGGACCTAATCGCCAAACCCCGGTGGTGGAGAATCATCATCCACAACCTTTTTTTAGTTCAGGCGCCAGTGTAGAGACATTAGGTTATTTCGAAGCAGGAGACATGAAAAATGAGCAACGCTTTCGCCGGGAATCGAACCACGGACCTCTCGGTTACGCGTTGAGCATGCAGACCACTACACCACGAACGCATGCGAAGAAGGCGGGAGAAATACCTTATAGCACGGGTTCCTTTCTACAATTGCATAATATGCTCATTTATATCTGAACTCTATTTCATGGTAAACAAAATGCGCTAATACCGCTCTCATTGTTGCAATTGAAAACTTGGTTCTCTGTGCATCATGCCGTGTAATCAGTTTCTGTTTCTAAAATTGCATGCGATCGACCGGTAGGCCACCTCTGCTCTATCGGAAATTCTAAAGATACGCTGTTTTTAAATATTCTGTGATTTTGCTATTCAAATGAACTTTTATGTGGCATAGGTGCGAAGAACATGGTATTTAAATTATAAATTTAACACACGAAAACGTTAATAATAAAAAAGAGAAAAAAATTGGCAGGCCATCTTACTAAGAAAACTATACATTGATATGATAAACTGAGAAAAGACTGGAAAAAATAGAAAATGTACGCCAATTCTAAATATACATGTTGCTTTTATAATTTTTGAAATTTTGCTGTTGCATTTGTATATGGCGTAAGTGCGAAGAAAATGACGCTTACTAATAAAGCTAAAAAGACAAAAAGAAATGGGTTAGCAAGCGTGAGTGCAACAGCAGACTGGTAGACTGCGAGCTCAGCGAGTGCGCAGAAAACATTAACAAACCTTTTTGGGCGACCGTTCTGTCACTATTAAAAATGACGGGGTTTTTAATATTCATAATGCCTTTTAAATAGCGCAAAACATTTATTTCATCCAACCGATGCACAATAATTTGAATTTAATTATCATATGGTTTTCTTTTAAATTACGCTATTCAAGTCTTATGCGTTTACATGAAAATAAACCGCTGAATTTACATTTGGTATAGTCATTTACAACTACGTCTCTGTCTTATAATTTTCTTTTTCACAGCACTTAATTTGTGCACTCAAGTGTAGTCAAGTGCATTTAAGATTATTGCATGTAATTCGCGTTTTCTATCGTATAAGCATTTTTGCAATATGAAGTATATAGTAAGGGG
>KK117829.1:708063-718646 GCA_000611955.2 Stegodyphus mimosarum
CCTTTAAAAGGGAGTATATAAGGTATTTCTCCCGCCTACTTCGCATGCTTTCGTGGTGTAGTAGTCTGCATGCTCGACGCGTAACCGAGAGGTCCATGGTTCGATTCCCGGCGAAGGCGTTGCTCATTTTTCATCATTCCTGCGTCTAAATAACCTAATGTCTTTACAACGTACCTCTAGATCCTCTCTGCAAAGCTCCAATTGCTCATCCCTCAACCTTTCTTTGTACATTTATAAAGCTTGCCCCCTCCCCAAAAAAGTCTTAGGGTTATGGGAAGGCATTAACAGTTGACACATGGTACATCCTGTCGTCCTACATATTTTTACCCGTACCTGTCTCTATTCAGCTGGCAAAAAAAAAAAGCGTTACAATTAGCTGACGACTTGAAACTTGGTGCTTAACATCAAGATAAATTAAGTTATGTGGTACGTTTAAAATAATCGTACAGCAATATGCTTTCGAAAACCATGAATATAGTTATTGACATACAGTGCCATCTTGCTTACGGGCAACTAACTTAAACTGTTATCTAGTGAAGACTATCTGCAATATCAGCTAAATAAAACTGCAATAATAATAATTAAGAAACCGCTATCTTGCCGCTGTTTCCGACTCAACAGCAATTCGCTATCTTGCCGCTGTTTCCGACTCAACAGCAATTGTGAAGGCCTGTACTTACGGAAATTCAAATATACAGCAGCTTAGCTAAAGCCGCTTTTCCGACAAAATACGTCGCAAATGCGTTTAGTATTTCAACATAATAGCGAAAATGGAGAATTTTTCTTCGAATTTATCGAATTTCTTTACTTAACAATTAACACTTATATTTGTTTTTCGGCCAGACACTTTGAAAACATCTAAATTTGACAAATGTTGGTAGAAAAGTTTCAACTTTAGCGCGTTAGCTTCCACTGGAGAATTAATATTTTGTGTATGATCTTTTGCAATTTTAATAGAACAGAAAAACGTTGACTATTTTGAAAGTGATTACATCTAATCCCAAACCTTTTACAATATCGTTTACAAATCTACATTAGTTGCGCCACTTTTGAAGAACTTAGCGGTTTCAGTGACGACAGCATTTGATGACATGAATTACTTTCTGCCCAAATTTCTTGAAAAATGAGATATTTAGATCTAATAAAGGAATTAATTCTTCTACATTAAATTAATTCAGAAATGAGAATTTCTAAAAAGATAATTCCCCTTTCCCCCTCAAAAACCTCTTATTCTCTGGTCTTCCTTTCTCTTTTTATCTCAGAATTTGATTTTTAATCATTCAAGATCTTTTCATCACAAATCTACTTCTCCCCCCCCAAAAAAAAAGTTGTAAAAAGGATGTAAAAACTCATTAGAAGTTCTCAATTCAATGAAAATGGGATAATTCGTCCAGCATAATTTATCTTACATAAAAAAGAAAAGCTACGAAATGAAAGCCAATAAATAGCATTTCCTTACTTTAGAATTCAGTTAAACTTTATGCTGTTTGTCATTGCAAAGGAAGCGATGTTGGGACAAATGACTACGAAGTCCAAATCTAATCTGATCTCAGCTTTTCAATGGATAGTGACTTTTACATGATCTGCCTTATACTTGCAGTTCTGTAGAACGTTTAATCCTTCAGCGAAAAATGTTGATACGAAACGTTTCGTATAACATTTTTAGTGCGATTTTTAAAAACATTAATTTTCAAATGAAAAACACGTCTTACAAGAAAACAATGCGCAGGGTAGTAATAATAATAAAATGGAAATTGTGCATGAAAGACAGGAGAAATTTTCGAACGAAATGTATACGTGAATAAACTATTTTCCTTCACCATTAAACAGCACAAGAAACTGAACGATTGAATACATACCGCTGTCAATTTGAGTTACGCTCTTTTGTCCTACTATCAGAACTACGCATGCGTCAGTTTATTATGCTAATTCTGACATGCCCATTTTTAATTTTTTACATTTTTGACATGGCATTACAATCATATTTCTCTGCAATATTTTAACACAGGGTTATTTATTTTTCATTATCACTTGTTAATCTCCCTACACACTTTCATAGCTGTATAATTTATTTTACTTGTATTGTTCTCATTGTTTTACTGTACTTGTTCATTAGATCAAAGGGGCTTTGTCTCTGTAGCACTATTGTTTTCGTTTTGCGATTTTGCGTCGGATACATTAAATGTCGGTTCACTTTTCGAACTGTTGCCACCACATATTGCAGCCCTGTATTATATTTAAAGAAATTAAATAATGAAGAAGGTGCATAAATGCATGTAAGAAAAATAAAGAATATGTGTAAGATTAAATTAACAACGTAAATTTCCCTTCTCAATTCTAAAAATAATAACCTCTCTACGCATTGCGTCATTTCTAGATTGATCCATGTCATATGGCACTTACATAATTCTGATGATGTAAATGGAACTAAAAGTCAAGTAACCAATAATAATTTTACAGAAGTATGAACTATCCAATCAAAATGCATTGTAAACCAAAACTAACTCAGTCTGAATTGGGATTTCACCCTGAACGTAAGGCACTTGCTCTTTACGCTTCGGTCTAGTTGGACTCCTGTCTGCTACTTTCTTCTTTCTTACTGAAACTTAATCTAAAATGTGAGCTATTTTGAAATAGGCACATTTGATGTGCCAAGTTGATTGTGTCCACAACAAGCGGAAATAAAAAATGAAGATTTAATCTGCCTTCGCCTCCAATTTCCTATTCGTTATAGATCAACACTTCTAGGACGTTAAATTTCCTGCTGGTCATTACTTCAGACATTTTTTTTATTATTATTACATATATATATATATATATTATACAGGGTGAATCTTTAGAAGTGGGCAAAACTTTACTAGGGTTATAGAACGCAGCTGTATGAGCAATATTCGTGACAGAATATGTATGGTCGCTACGCAAGCGATGAAAGTTAAATGGTAGTTTTCACTGTCACATTTAAAGAAGTAACACAAGAATTAGAGGAGATACTTCAGAAACAATTTATTAACGTGAACATAATTGATGTACATGCTCAAAGAAATTGCTCAAAAGACCTTCCGCCGGATGTAATTCAGGCTTCACACCTGCGGGATAGGGACTAATACACATTGGCGAAGACACCAGGCGTTTCCCGAGAACCACCGTCAACAAGGGCAATCCTGGCGACTAGATCCACGTTGGTTTCAAAGGGAAACTCGTAGATTAGACTTCTGATATGGTCCAACAGGAAAATATCCGAACACGAGAGATCCAGTGATCTTGGCAGCCAAATTATGGGACCACCTCGACCAATCCATCTCCCTAGAAATTTCATAGCTGGTATAACCAACCATCCTCTCGGCAATCCACGGTAGAAAATGTCACTGGGTAGACGATCCTTCACCATCTGGACTGAACTACTCAGAGTTTTTTTCGATAAATCTTAGTAGCCATTGGCAAATCATAGTTTATAAAATGTAAGATATACGTTTGTGTATCTTACACCCGGAAGTGAGTTCGTGGAGGTGGCAAAAAGTCATGCGTTCTTTCTAAAAATTTGTGTGGTAGCAATTATAGTAAAGGGCATATCTTTATGGTCGTATCCAGTCTTAGCAGTAAATGAGCAGTGCAGCTGAAATTGAGTTAGGATTTTCGAAGACATAGTTCGTAGTAGAGAGCACTTTAGTCACGTGATAGTAAAGATAGAAATTAAATATTCATTCTTGTTAAAAAGCAATAACTTTTATCTTGACACAACAGTTCTTTCACACTAGCTTCGGTAATTACACACAAAGTACAGTAGATTAGTAAAGTTTTTAGTTTTAAAATTTGCATTTAGAAAAATTAAATGAAGATTTCACTTTCACTCCTTGTATTTGGTAAGTTGAGAAATTCAGGAGGCGTGTCCTTATAAATTATATTAATATATTCAGAGAGTCGAATTTGACTTGATTTTGTAGTACAATACTTCTTAGTAAGATTGTAAAATTTATCCTGAGTTTTTAACAGTTATCTTTGGTTAAAGCTACTTTCCTATCCTTTCTGTTTTAAGCTTACAATTTCCTATCAGAATGTGCTTTCAGAATCGCGTTTAATGCAAATGAGTAAGAATAGTCTTTAAGTCGATGTTCCACTGACTGCGTAAGAGAGCCAGAGTTTCTGACTAGCGCACGTTCGCCTTTTGGCTACGTTTCTCTCTAAGCTATTACTAAGGCTCGGCTGTACTTCAGGCCTTGGATAACTTTGCCAACTTCATTCAGATTTAGAAGCCAGCTACTTAAGATCTTGATAGCTTCGGCTACATATTTTTAGTTAAGCATTAATTAAGTTCTTATTACTTTGAGTTCAAACCCAACTGGAGGCTCTGCTGTATGCTCTGAGAAAGAAGCCCGATTGTGTTAATTCTTATTTTCAGAAATAAAGGGTAATTAACCCTTCTTGTGTATTACGTTTCTGATCACGAACTCAAGAGATTATTCGATTATCTGTTCACGAGGTTCTGCACATTTAGCTTTAGATAAAAGGTTGGAACCCCACAAGATTAATATATAATAACACTTGATTAATAAAATAATGGTAAGTAAAATATTAAATTAAATGAGCAAAGTCCGTATCCTGTTTTGCCAGGAGAAATCAAAGTCTCGAACCTGCTTTGCCAGGTAAAATATGAAACACTAAGAACAAATCTTGCAAAATATTTACATATGTACAATTACCAAGAAGCACTGTGATGAATAAAGCGCGGTCGTTTTGCCACATTTTCAATAGTAGGATCATATTTAATTAGATTTTTAATCCCGTTTTGATACGGGAAATTTCGTAAACTTTCGAAGAAGTTGTGTGAAATTATTAAAAATTTGCTCATTCATGGATTTCATTTGCAGGTCGTTCTGAATTTGAGTGCTTTTGACAAACCGAGGAGCATTCACTATGGTCCTCAGAATTTTATTTTGAAGTACATCTAAACGGGCTTCGCCCTTTTTATTAGCATTCTCCCAAACAGGGACAGCATATAACATTATGGATCTAATCAGTATCAGATATGATTCTTTTAATTTTAATACTACGTTTTGATTTTCTTCCAACCATGCAATGCAAGGCCATAAAAGCTGGATTTGCTTTGTCTAATGACTCTTTTATATTTGAAAGTAATATTTAAAGGTATTTGAAAGTAAGTTGGTTATCAGCTATCACACCTAGACTTGTAAGAGTTAGTGGTGGGAATTATTTCGCTTTTGATTTGGACGTCAGTACGTTCATTTGCACATCTTCGTTACCTTCTAAATAGAACAACACAGCGTTTGTTTGAATTCAGTTTGATTTTCCAGACGTCACACCATTTTGCAACGATATTAACTTTAAATTGTAGGTTGTCTGTAGGAAGTTGCAGGAATCTGTTAAGATGACAGTGTCATCTGCATACTTTAGTAATTTGGCATCAAGAGGATTTGGAAGATCATTTATAAATATGTTGAAAAGACCTGGCGCGAGGACCGAGCCCTGAGGGACGCCACTGTAAATCAATTTCTTGGGAGAAACTGCATTACCGCATCTGACTTAGAAAGTCCTTCATTTTAAGTAAGAAATCATAAGATGAATGAAGCTGGTAGGCAGCAAAAAGTTGCTTTTAATTTATCAATAAGTTCTGCGTGCCGCACTCAATCGAAGACTTTTTCGAAATCGAGGAATCTCGTAGCGATTTCTCTTTTCTTATATGATTATTATATAAATGGGCTTCAACATGATTATTAAATAAATGCAAGATGAACAGTCTTCTTGGCACAAATAGTCTTTGACGTATAAGTTTGATGAAATAGTAGAATAATTATTTAAAGAATGACTATGCTATATAAATATATGATTTACAGTGTTTTGGCACACAAAACTACTAAGCCGCAAGTAGTATGTATATAAAAACTATTAAAAATTTTATACTTGAATGTAAGGTTAACAGCGCCATCTGTGAAAATGATTATGATACTTAATATATGTAAGGTTTAACAGTGCTCTTGGCACTAGTAACTCTTAAACACAAGTAACAATACTTACGAAAAATAACTATGATGCCTAATACTAAAATCTGATGTGCACGTCTACACGACTTTCTTGCACGGCCTCTTGAATTATACACACTTTTTGCTGCATTTCATTTAAACTTATTTCATAGGATTTCATTAGACAGGGATGTCAAACACATAGGTACACTTGGGCCAAACAAACAAGGTTTAACTAGGCGGGCCGCAAAAAAAAAATCAATATTCATAGAAACGTAGATTTATTTCGAATAATACAATAATAAACATATATATATATTTATATAGAAAAGAACATGTTTACGTCCTGATACTTGACATCTCTTCTCTGCTATTATCTTTCCTATTTCGGGAGAAATTTTGTTTGCAGTGATAACTTTCAACGCTGACTCAAGGTGAGCATCATTAATACGGTTTCTAATAGGAGACTTATTACCTTTCATGACTGAAAATAACTGCTCGCACCGATAAGTGCTACCAAACATGGAAATAATTTCATATGCGAATTTTCGAGTATTTTCAAACCTGGCTGGTAAATATTTGTAAAATTCAGGCACGCCCACTTCAATGAATTTTGCTTTCAAATTTGAGTTGCATTGAATCTCGATCACCTCCATTTGCATATGGCTGGGTACTGAGTCAATACTTATTGAGAAAATCGAAGAAAACAAAAAAAAATTGTCTTCGAGGGAACTAAAATCATTAAACCTCGTTTCAAATTCAGTTGTTAAATTTGCAATTTTTTCTGCGTATTTTTGATACGAACAAGTATCATCTAAACTTGATTTGTTCATGCTGCACGTCGGGAAGTGCGTCAAATCTTCATTTTTAAGTTGTTTTTCCCAAAGAACTAGTTGACATTTGAATGCTTTAATTATGTCAAACATGTTCGTAATGATATGATCTTTTCCTTGTAACGATAAATTTAAATCGGTTAAGTGTTTGGTTATATCAACCAAGAAAGATAAATCTTGTATCCATATTGGATCGTAAAACAAACTTACGTCTTGATTTTTCGTTTTTAAAAACTGACATATTTCTTCTTTCAAATCCCAGAATTGTTTGAGAATCTTGGAGCAAGATAACCAACGTACCTCGGTATAGTAGGACAAACCCGAATATTCACTATCTAACTCACTTAAGAAAGCAGTGAATTGACGCTGATTTAAACCTCGAGATCTTATAAAATTTATAACTTTTTTTATATATGACAAAACATTCTCCATATTTATTACTTTCGTGCATAGAACTTCTTGATGTATAATACAATGCATATGATGAATGTTTGAACCGTGAATTTCACTAAGTTTTTTTCTTAGTAATGCTACGAAGCCCTTGTTTTTCCCGGTCATTGATGGAGCGCCATCTGTAGCTACAGAATTTAATTTTGCCAAAGGTAGATTGTATTTCTGCAGAAGTCCAAAAACACAAGTAAATATATCTTCTCCTGTGGTAGTACCAGGCATCGGTATTAGTTCCAGTAATTCCTCAAAAATGTTAAAATTCTTGTCACAAGAACGAAGAAGCACTGCTAATTGAGCTTTGCCACTAATCTCCGTGCTCTCGTCACAGGCAATGGTGAAACTTTCGAAACTATATGATTTTGCTTTGATCTGATCACTTAAATTCGCAGCTAAATAAGTAACTCTTTCCGCAACTGTATTTCGAGACAATGAAATTGATTGAAAAGCCATCACATTTCCAGGACAAACAATTTCTCCAGCTTTCGTTAGGCATTCCTTGATGAAATCACAGTCAGTAAAAGGCTTCGAATGTTTAGCTATCAACTCGGACCAGACGTAGCTTGCACGTACCGCCGCTTCACTTTCTTGCAATACTTTACTAAACATGGACTGTTGCTTTTTCACTCCTAACTTGAGCTCTTTCAACTTTTCTTCTCTCATTAATCCTTCGTAATTGTAATATTTCGATTTGTGTTGTTCGTAATGACATTTAATATTATATAACTTTGGTACATTAATAGTATTATTACATATCAAGCATATTATTTTATCTTTTATTTCACAGCAAAAATATTCTAACTCCAATTTTGCTTGGAATATTCTATGTTCGTCAGCGATTTTTCGTTTAATTTTCTACCACTTGGTTTTGATATAGACATACTGAATACAAAGGGCTGGAATAAACACGGTTAACGTTAAAAAGTTAACAAACATTTATTCTTTCCACAAGAGATAAATCAAAATGCTGAAATATTTCTTCAAAAATATTCTAACAATATCACAAAATGTCAAACGTTTAGCAAAAATCAATTCAAAACAAAGAAACTAATTCTATCTCACAACGAAATCGCTACAAATCAATCACAGCATTAAGTAAACAAATAGTTCGCTAGAACTACAGCTACTACTGAGATGAGAATGGCGAGGAGAGTGGTTCGAAAATCAGGGTGCATGTTACTGAGATGAGTTGTTTGTTCTCGGCTTTTATAAGCTTTATAATTAATTTCTCGAATATACTGGAAACATCTATAAATATCTGGATTTTTGTGGATGGCAACAGCAATTACGAGATATTTATTTATTAGGTATTAAATGCACGCGCTGTTCTATTTTTAACCTTCCAACGCAGCTGTCTTTTCAAAAATCGTCTGCGTTGCTAAGGCAACATGAAGCAAATCTAATTACAATTCTAAATAAAAAAAACTAAATAAATAAATAACTATGAAATCCGTAACAATATGAATTAAGTAATAATTAATAATAAAGCAAAGTGCATGCACATGCATGCACCAATATATCGTACAAAACTATGATTGGAAAACTGAGACCATGAGTTCGGCCACATTCGGCTATCGGGGGATGCGTACAAGTTCTGAGTGCACGTGTCCCCCAAAAGCGGAAGGTAGCTGAGCGCAAGTTACTCATTTGTAATTTAAGTAGTGTGTGGGTCAGCTCGCTGTGAGTAATCTAACAACACTGAATAAATTATCTTTAATTACTTAGCAGTGAACATTTAATTTTTTTCTTCGTCGATATGTTATTTTATTATTATATATTATTATTTGCCGATATATTGGCCGGGCCGCAAAAATATTTGTTGTGGGCCGCGAGTTTGACATCCTTGGTGTAAAGCATATCTTTCTATCTTAAGGTTTTTTAACTTAAAACCTTAAAATAGAACTTTGAAATTAAATGATTCCATTCACTGACAAATAGTTCAGGTAATTCACTTCCTTGCATATTCTCCAGGTTCTAACATCGATTTTCTAAATAATCTATGAAAGATTTCCAGTCAGGCAGATCTGTGGACCTTAAAGACATTTCAGACTGAGGACTTGGCTCTTTATCTAAGTTTTCTAGAATTAAATTCATTAACATTACTTCGGTTAACTGGTTAGGTTCTAATTCCATTAATTTTAGAGCGGGTAAATGCTTTTATACTCTATCGATTAACATTCTCAGTTCTTTCGGTGATTCCTGATGTATTTTAGGTATCGATAATAGTTTGATAACATGTCTATTGATTATTAACAGTTTATTTTCAAACCTGGTTATAGCCAAAACTGGCCGTTTTCCAAAGATGCATAAGTATCATCCATAGTTTGAATATCTATGGCGCTTTGATTTATGCACGCCATTTTTCGTTGTGTGTGTTGTTGTTGTTGCAGGTAAGGCGATGATAGCTTGGCTCGCTGATATTTAACATTTTTATTTAATGCTAGAAAGAATATATATTTCAAGAAAAGTTCACACATACACAGTCATATCGTATTCAGTTCACTCAATGAGCATTTTTATAAGTAACAAGTCCGCGCGGCAAGAATATCGGAATCGTAATTCAGCTACGAAGACATCACGAAATGGAAGAGAGGTGAGCGTATGCTCCTCCGACGGCAGCCAGGAACAGAGTAGTCAGTCCGGATTTTCTTCTACTGGAGAAGAGGGAGAAAGCTGGTAGCGCCCTCTCTCGGGTAAGTGGACGATTAACAACAACAATAATAATAATAAAGTTCTCCACAGTATCCCCCCCCGAGTACCAAAGGTACGATGAAAAATTCAGTTCACAAATATCTGGTGTTGAAGCGAACACGTCTTCCTGACCGTGTGACGACTGGTGAAGCACTGGTAGGAAGCGTAAGGTCTATCGAAGAAGGAGTATCCGGAGAAACAGTTGGATCTGGGGGATCAGGAGGATCGGTGGTCACAGGAACCTGAGTGTTTGAAGCTTCGAAGAAAGCAGGTTTCAGTCGATCTATTCCCAGAACGGTTTCCTTGTCGCGCACGAGAACGGTAAAATGTTTATCGTTACGTGCACAGACCTTGAAGGGTCCATCGTATGGAGGAGCGAGCGGTGGTTTTACAGCGTCGTTTCTCACAAACACGTGAGTGCAAGTGCTCAGTGCATGGTGTACGAATGGGGTGGCTTTGTTGTGGCATGATGTAGGAGTCGGAGACAGCTTCTTCATCGCCTCTCGGAAAGTCTGGAGAAAGGATGCTGGGTCGACTGGAACCGAGGATGGCTGAAAGAACTCAGATGGTAATAGAAGGGCTGTGCCGTAGACAAGTTCAGCGGATGTACCTGCGAGGTCTTGCTTGAAAGAAGAAC
>KL817936.1:0-51812 GCA_000611955.2 Stegodyphus mimosarum
TGAGAAGAAAAGAACCATAATTAGTTTACCATTATTAACTGTAAGAGTTTCAATATCATGCACCGTTAATATCTATTTTAGAACTAAACCAACTTACCTCAAGAAAGACTGGTCTGTCTTAGGATCGTAAGCTGTAACTTCTGGCGTAGAAAAATCAATCGTTTCACTTCCAAAACTAAGAATGAAAGAAATAAACTGCTATAACATAATTTTAAAAATTTCTAAAGATATAAACTGCTATAACATAATTTTAAAAATTTATAAATAAATAAATAGCACATAACAATAAGCTACATAGGACTACTGCCCACCCATACAAGGTGGACAGATATTGCTGTATAATGTAAAATACAGTGATTACAAATGCAGAAATGCAAGAAGGATTAAATTTTTTAAATGTACAGATGACATATTTTTCAACTTTTAAACTACATAGGAAGCATGTCAAGTGTAGGACTTATAATTACAACAATTATATCTACTTAATTTATCCATGCTCATGAACAAATGAAAAAAAATTACATTAATCAACACCACGCAATCACTGAAATATTTGCATTCACTGAGTTAGGAAGCATCATTCATATATTTACTGCAAGATTAACAATGTTTGCTGCTAATGAGCTACAATTATAATAATAATAATGTTTTTGACTTTATCTGTGTTGTTACTTTACAACAGGACTGACAATCTGAAATCTATAATCGGATGGATTTACAACTTGGATCTGTCTGCAGCAGCCTCTTCTGTTCCGTCATCGATTTTAAGATAGTTATATGTTGATCTAAACAGGCATTCAATAATTGATTGAAAAAAATATTAACAAAAATTACTTATAGCTTCAAACAATTCAAATAGCAAATCATGCAGTATTGAACACAAACGGAAGTTCTCACCTAAAAGATTACGCCCCTAAAAGCAGAATATATTTTTTAAATGTTGAGTCAATATTCCTATGAGAAGAATTCCTTTGAGAACTACACATTTGAATTGCGATTTTTAAAAAACATGTACAAGAACAGAGCTTAGGATTTCTGTTTGCAGAAAGTCTGTCATATAAAATGTGAAAAGCTTCTTATTGTTGATCAGACAGATACAGAGAAAGCATTCATTCCCTTCCCACTAGAGATAATTCAATTTGGGCAATGGCCAAAAGGCTAGAAAACAAGCATGACCATGTTGGTTCCATTCTTGGTACTACAGGTGTGGTCTCCACTCAAAAGATACGGCAGATATTTATTATTATCTGCATCCCAGTTTCAGCTTTCGGTGGAATTTACTGTGTGTGGCATATTTTTCAAAAACTGCAGTTCACATCATGCATACATGACAAATACACAGAACCATAAGTAGACAAGCGATAATATATATTTATATAAATTTTACCAAGTGATCATAATATGTTCCAACGCTAAGAGAAATTTTTGACATCCAAGTAAATGACATAATAAAAAAAAAGCAAGTTGAACAGCCAGCACATGAATGCAAAGTGCATACACCTGTAAAAATATACCATGGATAACTAACGCAATAATTTTAATTAAATGAATTAGGAGAGGGAGAAAATGCATTTCCTAGCAAATAAGTAACTGTAAAGTTTCCAATACCATGTAATGATGGCAGATCCAATTTAGATCGCAAGAACATGCACATACTTTTGAAAAGATCTATTTATTTCAGCAATTCCTCGTGAATTGGAATTTACCCTTTCAATATTTCCCAATGTAGTGTGAATGGAAGACTGAACAAATTATTAGCATCCCCTCATACCAAAAAAAAAAACTTACTTTGGAAAAAAATCAGCCGGACAATCAATCTCCTTTGATACAGATGCAGATGTATCAATAATTTCTGACCTTCAATAAAAAAAAACATATTTTACTTCGGAATTAACTTACTACGAAATCATAAACACGAGGTAGTCGATATAAACAATAAATTATTTCTCACCTCTGTAAACCATCCACTTGTTCGGAATCTTTTACGTCTCCGGAATTTAATTCCATATTTACTTCTTGTTCTCGACGTTGTCTTTGGACTCTGGATCTTTTATTACAACGAAAATGTTTTTTTGGTCTTCCTTGATATTTACGCATATTAGAATTGACGACAGTACAAATAAATGTAAACAAAACGAGTGCGGAATAGCAATGCAATAGGGTTGCCGTAACAGTCTTTCCGCTGACAGATACTCGTTTTTGTGAAAACTGTGTATAAAGGAATATATCAAATGCTTATAAATATTATTTATAAAAAATATGATTTATAACTGGTATCAAAATGAATTATTTCGTCAGTTTTTGCAGAAATAGGATTACAATGCTAAATTTTAACTCGTAACGCCATCTATTGATGGCTTTCCAAACTACACATTAAAATTACATATTTCAAACTAATTTTTTTAAAAAATAATATTTAAGTAAATTTCATTCCAAACGTGATTCTAACTCTACATTCCAAAACTGCCAAATTTCATCCACCGTAGTTTCTTAATTAGCGATTCTATGTGTATACAAAATTTTAGTATTGTAATGCTACTGTAGTAAACCACCTTAATTAATTATTGTATATATTTAGTAACAGTAATAAAAATAAAAAGAAGCCAGTAATCTGTTTAATTCCGTGGTTAATATGATTTACAATAAAGATATTTTGAATGATAAATAGCAAACATATGATGCGTAAATAGAACTAACCTAATTACACTTATTAGAATGGCAGCATCTTTTATTTTTATGTGTTTGAAAGAGAATAATTTTATATCTTTCTCTCTGGCATTTTAAGTTTATATTATTTTCCAGGTTCTTGGCGAGCGGTGATTCCATGACCAGCATCTCCTACTTATTTTCGTGTTGGGAAACCAACAGTTTCAAAAATAGTTAGACAGGTGTGTGATGCTATATGGCAGTGGTGTGCAAACGTTTTTCGACTTCGACCCCTTTTGTAGAGAGAAGATTTTTGGACAAGCGTCTAGCCCCTCAGATGCTAGTTTCTTCCTGATTCCTCCCTGATCATTTGGCGCGTGTTTATGTCAGGGATCTCAACATGTAGAAAGGAATCAGCTGACACCGACGGCACGTTGTTAAGATACGAAGTTGGTGCGCATAGTGCAAATTAATTTTGTGTATTACTTTTCCTACAATATTTTTCTCTTTCATTGGGATGCATATTTATATGTTAGATATTGATTTTTGGTTATTTCTCCATTTTGGTTATTTATTCTTTTTGGCAAATAATATATTATTTTGATTTATGTTTTTCGATTTGCATCTTTTTGTTTAGATGTTTTATTATAAATATATACATAAAATTATTATATTATAAATATTATAAATACATACATAAAAGAAGAATTCTCGATTTATTCATTCATTCATCTATAGATCGTCGCCCAAAGCTATTAGAGATGCATATATCAAAACCTAGGAGCTTATTTCTTTTGTACTGAAGGCGTCATTTAAGAAGCGATTTTTGAAAATTCGGCACCCAAGGGGGAGGAGGGAGCAAAACATGTTTTTACGTTTTTTTTCATATGAGGAAGAAACAGATGTACATAAGATTCTTGCATTAAAATGAATGGAACATGAATACCTAAAAACCAATTTCAGAAGTTCGGCCTCCAAGGCGGGAGGGGGCAAAACATGTTTTTCACATATTCCTTCATTGTGTTTGGCGCAGTATAACCGTTTCTGGTTTTGCGCCAAAAATTTCACCCACCACCACCACATATTCCTTCATACCTCATATATCCATAAGATTCATTGGCAGATAGGGCCAGCGGGCAGATGCCCGGTGTGATTTTGTGCCGATCAAGAAACTCACAACAATCGAATCAACACACGACTCGGCAAAACAGCCCTGCGAGTGAGGGTACATGCATAGAATTAATACTTTAACTCAAAAGTATATCTTCCAATGGCATACAAAATGCACAGATATGACAAATGGAAAAATCTATTTTGGATAACATATCAACTTTTAGAATAATTTTGTCTAATTTGAAAATATTTCAATATGCTGAGGCAGTAACGAAATTACATCCTACCATAAAATATGGTTATGGAGGCCGCAAGCTCTTTAAAAGCCGTTTCTAGAAACTTTGATTTAATATTTAACTCGTCAAAATTGTTTGCAACGGATTGCAATAATAAACTAGAAAAGCTAAGTTGTGATATAATTATGGAAGAAGAACTATAAGGTATTTATCTCGCCTTCGTTGTGTAGTGGTCAGCATGCTGAACGCATATTCCAGAAGTCCGTGGTTCGAGTCCCGGCGAAGCCATTGTTCATTTTTCATCTCTTCTGTTTTCCAAAAATACCTAATGTCTCTACAGTGGCACCCGAACTAAAAAGGGTGGTGAATGATGATTCTCAACCACCAGGGTTTTACGATTGGGTCCCCAAACCCCAGTCACCCTTTAAAAGGGGGAGTATATAAGGTATTTCTCCCGCCTTCATGGTGTAGTGGTGAGCACGCTGGGCACTTATTCCAGAAGTCCGTGGTTCGAGTCCCGGCAAAGGCATTGTTCATTTTTCATCTCTCATGCTTTCTATAAGTATCTAATGTCTCTACAGAACTACCTGCTAGAAGATGCCGAAAAGTAAAACAAATGTACAATGAAGAATCGGCCAAGAATAGTTTCAGTTGACCTCTCAAACAATTCGAAATTACTGTCTTTAATTTTATAATAGATAACACCATTTCATCGATGGGAAGTAGGTTTAAAGGGCATAGAAAGTCGTATGAAGACATATCACTTCTCAATCCCAAAAACTTTTCGAAGCCATTGTCGCTGAACACTTTTAACTATTTTTTATATTATTAGAGCACTATGCAGGTGTAACAATTGATAAAAATCTTAAGGGTGAATATCAGGACCTAGTAATTAAATGTGAAATACTAAAAAATTAAATTGAAAATCATTATTCTGAATCTAATACCAAGTCAGAAGCAAAGAGACCTCTATCAATTAATGAGTATTCATCCAATGCTAAATCCAATTTTTTGCGTGCATATAAATTACTCTTGAAATATAATTTATATAGTATTGTGTATGCCAATGTCTTTTTGGTTATATGTTTGTACTCACTCTGTCTATAACAATGAATGCGAAATAACTTTTTCAAAATAAAAAATTGTAAAAAGTAGATTAAGAGCACTATGAAGCAAGTTAATTTGAGTCATTACTATTGATAAACATAGAGAAGGCTATTTTGTCTTTAAAAGAAATGAAGATATAATGGAGGAAATATTTATCCAGGCACCTGGATTAAAAAAATATTTAAATGGCTATTATGAATCAGCCACTGTTTTGTTTATATAATTAAAGTGTTACTTTTCTGCAAAGTATATTTTGATTTTCTAAAGTTAATTTTTATGATGATGATGATTTCAATGATAACTTATAATATTTCATTATAAGTGGCAATTCACAAAACTGTGATTGTGATTTTAAAATTTTGATGAGATTGTTGCAGTGTTCACTTATTTTAAAAAAAATTCTACGCATTATAAAATGGCCAGTGCACAACATGTTAATGTACATGCGGTTATAATTAGAAAATAAAAACTTGACAAACATTAAATAACAAGCATTAAATAGTAGAAAATATTGCTTGCTGTTCAAATTTGGGATTGATTCAGTTTCACCAAAATATATTTGTCTACATATTACTAGTAATAATCCATTGACTGAACAGTACATAAGTCAATAAATGATTGATTGTATGAGCAATATTTGATATTGTTGGCCTTGTAAGAAATTTTATTGATGCTTCTGTAAGTGTATGAAAAGTATGAATGTCTTGTTCTTAAGAGAGATCTAATAATTTTATACGTTTTTGCCCGTTTTTCAGCACCATTGATTTTTTTTAAATTTTTCTCCAGGCTCTATCAATATGCCATGCACAAAAAAGACGTTTCTGTGGTAAACCCATTTCAGACTTCCAAGCATTAAAAAAATATTCGGCCATATCAGACGTAAATATTTGTGGTTGTAATTGCCCAACTTTTTCTTTAATAGATGAAAAAAAAGTCGATAGCACTGGTTGGTCACATCGATTAGAAATTAAAAAAGGCATATGGGAATCCTTGGCGCAAATCATCTATTGTAAGTAAAGTTATGAGTTCAAATCCATATCCATTCACCCCATGTGTACCATCAATACATATACAGTCAGAACTAAATTTTTTCAGTATCTCCCCTTGTGCTTCTGTCATAATTATTAAAACAAAATCATTTTCTTTCAGGAATGAATATTGTGCACATGTTGACCCTTGAGTTTTATAAAATAAAATGCATGGATTTTCAGAATTTTGCATTTCACGTACCCACATGTCTACACTGACCCAATCATTTTCATGTTTCACAGAATTAGAAGACAAATTGAAGGACTTTTCAATGTTATGTAAATCTTTTTTTGTAAGTAAATGAACCCTCTCAAGCCCAGCATCTGATATAGAATTTCTAATTTCATCTAAAATATTATCCAGAGGAATTTTTGCTGCGATCTTTGAGGCAATATTTTTTCTTTCTTCTGTTGTTAAAAATAAGTGACCTAAATCATTCTGATGCCCAATATGTATTTTCTGATATGACACTACACATTTGCCATCTGTATGTTCTGTTACTTTTAATGCAGCTGGACAGTAGGCATTTATTTTATTGCTACCAAGCATTTTTAAGTGACGCAGACCTTTACTTTCTGATACAAAATTTCCTGAACGGTGGCATCTGAAATTATAATATTTTACACCATGTATATTACTATGCTTACTACCATAAGAAACACATTTTGACTTTGTATTACTTTCAATTTCTGTCTTTATGCCCAAAAATCGTTAAATGAATTAAATTCTAGCTCAGTATGATTCATATCAACGTCATGAACATTCTTGAAATGAAATATTATTTCTCGCTTTTCAAAATTAGCATAACATAGAGGACACACATAATTACATGTTTGATTGACTTTGAAGTATGAATTTTATTTTGATGATATTTCAAATTTTTTAGGTCAATAAATTTGAGATGGCAGTCCTCACATTTGTAGCTTAGTGATCGATCACTTTTTAAAGACTCAATTAATGCAGCATTATTAGAGTGTAATTTATTTGCATGGCATTTCAAATTGTATTTATTTTTGAAAGGTTTTAAACAATCAGGGCATATAAAATCATTTGCACAATCAACCATACTACTAGAACTTTCCCCATGACACAGAACAGAACTTTGATTTTTCAAAGACTCAATTAATGTAGTATTATTATAATGAAATTTATATACATGGCGTTTCAAATTGTATTTATATTTGAAAGATTTTAAACAATCAGGGCAAACAAAATCACTCTCAGCCACACTAAAATCATTTGCACAGTCAACCATATCAAACATAACAGAATCAGAATTTACACATATACCAGAACTGGAATTCTCGCACACAATTACTCTTTCCAGATTTTGATTTGATTCAGAATCAAAAATTCCTTTTGAAGAAACGGAAGTATTTGTCTGTAAAATACTTCTCTCAGCCACACTAATATCATTTGCACAGTCACGCATACCACTCGCAATAGAATCTGAATACCACTCACAATAGAATCTGAATTACTATCACGCATACCAGAATTAGAATTCTCGCACACCTGAGAAAACAGAATTCCTTCTGAGTAAACAGAAGTATTTGGCCCTGAGAAGGGTCGTTTTTCTTGATTTTGTGTAGAAGACATGATAATCAAAGTAAAATATAAAAGAAAACTGTATCAGTTATCACACGCTACCAAAGCAGTGCAATAGCAGAGAATAATAATGCACACTTGCGCGCCTTCAGGGAAATGATGACATGCGTAGTAATCTGCGCAGATGTTCAGGGAGGAACAGGAGGAAACTAGCATCTGAGGGGCTAGACGCAAAAGTATTTTTGGCGACCCTTACAGATAAATATTCACTAATACGATGTATATTTCACGCATTTCTTTCGTTTCATTGAATAAAAACATCATCATATTTGACTCATTTTAATTTTATTTATAATTTTAAGAAAATACTTTTTGTATAACACAAAAATCAGTAAACTGCCCTTTAATGAAATGTATGTGGCTGCAAGTTTCTAATTATCTCATCGATATTTGGATGTAGGTTGCTAATTGCAATTCGCATATCATAAACAGGGTTTAAACGCGAGCGGTATTTAGTTTTTATTGAAACTAGTTTGCTAAATCCAGTTTCACATAAATACGTTGATGCAAATTGTATTAACACTCTGATGGCATTCTTGCATAAAACGGGATATTGTTTTTCCAGGGATAGCCACAATTTTTGGCAAGGCTGAGTTTTAAATTGATTTTGAAGAGTATAATCACGAATTAGATCTATCTATTGCTCTTTCTGACTAATTTGAAGAGTTAAACTGCATATGTCAAAGGAAAACGGATCATGAATCCAACCAAAATCCTCGAATCTTCTCGAAAAATATTCCTTGAACTTTTCAATGAGATTGGAAATGATGTTTTTTAAATGTAAACATATCTATATTATTTTCCTTGATAAAATCGTTAAAGCAGGGGAACATGTTGGTGTTGTTTTTATTCAGTTCAATTTGCCAGAGACTAAGCTTATTCTTAAAAGCTTGAATTTTACTGGCTGAAGTTATGATAGTTGAATTCTCACCCTGCAAGCTCAAATTTAAGTCGTTAAGTTTTCCGAAAAAATGAACTAAATAGCTCAGCTTCCCTAGCCAAACTTCACTGATATAATAACTTGCCAATCTATGTTTCTTTTCGATTAAAAACATGTACACTTCATTTCTGAAATCAAATATCCGTCCTAGTATTTTCCCACGTGAAAGCCTTCTGTTAAGGTATCTTAAAGGCACTAAATGTTAAATACTACTTAATTAATTTGAGCCACTGGTCAAGGCACCCAAAATTGGTTGGGTAAAATAATCACCAAACCTTGTTGAATAGAACGTAATCCATTAAACTGTTAATTACAAAGCATTGTTCGTTGAACACACTGTGTCAAAATACATTATTGTACAAATTATAAAATCCCAAAACTTTTAACCAGTGGAAAACTTGAAATATCAAAAGTTTTAAATATTATCTCTCCTAAGTACCAAGTAGTCAATCTTCAATCAAAATAACTAACTGTTACAATTATATTCTGAAATTAAATAATTTGCCTACAAACAATCTCAAGAGACCAGATCTGTTCATTGCGTTGTGTGAAGTTTTTTAAAAAAGAACTATTCCGAACAACCCCTAAGACCAAGCAGGAGTACTGGTGTTATGAACATTACACAATACATCACAAGAAAATACTCTGAATCAAATAAGTAACGAAGGATATTTATTCAGGCACTATAAAAATGACATGAAATTTTATAAACTTAAATTTTCATTATTATACCGAGATAACACGAAAAATACATTTAGAACTAATTATATTTCACCGTAAAATAGTAAATTTTTATACAGTTTATCAGATTCTACTGGCCAGCATAAAAAAGAAAGGGAAATTTTAAATGAATCACCAAGTAGGGTATCTTAAGTGTTTCCTAATTACGAGAATGATTACTTCGTTCAAAAGAAATTTCTTAATTTTCTTAGGGAAAAAAAATTACATACATTAAATAATTAATCCCTTAGGCAGATTGAAATTCTTTACTATTCATGTTGTCCCGTTGGAGAAGAATTATTGAAATTCTTTACTATTCATGTTGTCCCGTTGGAGAAGAATTAGTACTTTTATTCTTTCATTCAATTAAGGGTTACCAAAGGGTTAAGGTAGAAATAAATTTTTATTTATTTTTTTTTTCTTTGCAAAAATGTTTAATTTCAAACCAAAAGAGTTAGCATCTTAAAGAGTAGAATGAAGGAAAATTTAGCTAAAGTTAACTAATTTAGGATCTCTGTCTTAATTCATATATATGTAATAATAAAATGCAAGGAAAAGACGGAGCAGCGTCTATGCATAATAGCTATATAAAATAAAGAAACTTGCAGGCAGTTGAGCCTATTTTAATTCCATTTTTATTTTCCAGTTGACGTTCGTGGCCACAGTCACTTAACACTCTAGTCATGCCTATTCAAGAACATTTTGATTTTGGAAAGTACTGCGATAGGAAGCGCGCACAACGAAATAGCGAACAAGCAGTGAAGAGAGAGCAACTGAAGTCCTTAATTAGCCAATATGGAAGCAAACGAAGATAAAACTTTTGGTTTGAGTTGAAAGTTTCAGTTCCAATTATTACATCATCAGCATTGCGCAGGCCATGCAAATGAGCTGGAAATGACGCAGTCCAGAGAATTTATTACAATTTTTAAAAGAAAGGGAGAGAATTAAAGGGAATTAGGGGTTAATTTAAATTATAATTTTGATTTACATATTAATTATTACATCAATTATTTATAAAATAAGCCATATTTTCTTAATTGTAAAGCAATGTAGAATGGATTTGAGAACTTAATACATAGTACGTAACAAAATTCAGTACAATAACAAAATAAATTTTGATAAAAATGGGCAAATCCTCTACAATGCAAATCAGCGTGACAACTTGCTGATGGCTGTGGGATGCTTAAATACAATTACACATAGAAGTCTCCATTCCTTAATAAAGGTAACTGACCTCTAGTATTGTATACTTATCAAAGCTTACACTTGTAATTTATGACCATAAAATCTTCAAGCTAGTTAAGTAAAATGAAAAATATGCAAAAATTTAAAATATATTAAATTCTACACTGCCCTACAATAATAGTATAGACTATATAATTTTGTGAGCATAAAATAAGAAAATAAATTTCATAATTATATCTATTTAGGGAAGGCTTTTAAAACTTTTTAAAAATATAAGAATTTCAAACACATCCATTAACACTACAAATCGCAAAAAATTTCAAAATTTTATAATCTAATTAAATTTTTATTTGAAACATCATTTGAAATAATATACTATTATTATCAAAATTTCTAATTTACTAATTTTGTACAAAACTGGAAGACCCCACAGCTTTCTCTTAATACGAACATATCCATCTTACGGGCAAATCAACTTAAAACTGACTCATGTAATAAATATCATGAGTGGTTAAGGGCTGCTTTGGCAGTTGCTTATAAAGGCCTCCGTTCCTTGTTTAAAGGCAATTGGCCTTTTTGAACTGCACTAAAACATTCCATTAATAGAAAAAAAATTAACCACACTCCATTAAAAAAAGAAAATAAATATTATATACGAAAAACATAAAAGTGGGAGCTTTCAAAGTTTATCTGAACATAATTCCATACTACTCATGAGTCCTAGAATACTACTCAAAAACATTATTTGTTTATCATATTTTATACTAATGTTTCAAAATTCTCAACATAAATTCAAAAATATAATTATTTACTTTAATATCCTTCACTATAAATAGTTTAAATAGCTTAAAATTCATTACTTAATTTTCTGACACATACTTATGAAAAATTAGAAAAATTACTGAACAAGAATTTCACGGTTTTACAAATCAGCATAATCAAATTGCTGAAATTTTAAGAAAAATTAAAATGAAAAGTGTAGAATCCGCGGCTTATTAAATAATTTTGTCTCGTTCCTGAGTTAAATTCACAGAAAGATAACAATTTTTCAGCTGTCGATTGACGAAGTGCTATTAGAAAAAGCAAAAGCGCAAATAATTTTCTGTCACACATGCTTGCAAGCACAAACTCAGGTCGACTGTAACCTTGACCCACTGTAATGCTAAATCTCTTTAAGCGGTAATTCAGTGATGATTTAAAGGACATTTTTTTTTCTAAATATTGTAGAGTTGGCCGAAGCAAATTGGATATTCCTTTTTACTAGACATTCGACTTCTGGATTTATCGAGAGATTACTTTCATTCTGTAAACACTACTCGTGATTATTTTTTTGAAGCACTTGAAAAGTACCACGGCAGAAGGATGATAGGTTATTTTTAACCACTGAAAAAACAAATTTGATGATTCACTTCTTTCACATTGCCTTTGAATTTATCACAAAAGGATGATTTAATGAGCTGAATAAGTTTTCCATTGAGGTCTTGGGCTACTAGTAACCATCCTGTCGACTAAAGTGTAATAATAAAATGCAAGGAAAAGACGGAGCAGCGTCTATGCATAATAGCTATATAAAAAATTAAAAAACTTGCAGGCAGTCAAGGCTATTTTAATTCCAATTTTATTTTCCAGTTGACGTTCGTGGCCACAGTCACTTAACACTCTAGTCATGCCTATTCAAGAACATTTTGATTTTGGAAAGTATTGCGATAGAAAGCGCGCAGAACGAAATAGTGAACAAGCAGTGAAGAGCGAGCAACTGAAGTCCTTAGTTAGCCAATATGGAAGCAAACGAAGACAAAAGTTGTGGTTCAGTTGAAAGTTTCAGTTCCAATTATTACGTCATCAGTGTTGCACAGGCCATGCAAAATGGAATGAGCTGGAAATGACGCAGTCCAGAGAATTTATTACGATTTTTAAAACAGAGCGAGATAATTAAAGGGAATTAGGGCATAATTTAAATTATAATTTTGATTTACATATTTTTTATCTTACATATATATATATTTTAACTACTTCCCAAGTTAAGGTTAAATGGTCCTAAATAGAGTAAAAGCACTGCAATTGCTTAACTTAACAGCCTGGATTTAAGATTCAACAGAAAAACTCCTGACAAATAAGTTAAATGGATTTAATTATAGGTTAAATATACATATTATTATTTCTTACTTTAATTAATCATAGCTAGAAATTTTTCCTTTAATTATTCATAGTTATAATTTTCCCTTTATTTATTCATATTCATTCCATTATTTTTGTAAATTTATGAATTATCCTTATTATTTAAGTTCATGTTTACTTAATTAAGGTTGAAAGCTGTCCTTAAGCTTCAAGTGAAAAGAGATAAAGGACAAACAAAAAGTTGAACTCTCTTGAAAGAAATTTTCTAAGCTTAATTTAAGCATTACCCATTGTAACAAAAGATGTGTCTGTTATTGAGATTTTAATCTTAGATTACTTTACAATTTAAATTAAGCATTTTTTCCCCTACAGTAGCAAGGGCCACTGTTAACAATCTAATCAGAACCTTTAAGTTATCTATGAGTTAATACTAATAGAAGAAACTACTGCTATCGACAAGAGAACAAATGGAACTTATCTGCTGCATCTTCCTCTGATGACTAGTCCGCTAGATGTAGTTGGACCAGGAGACCTGAAGAACAATCCTAGTGGGAAGACGAAAAATGCATAGATCTTTCGAAGAAAAATCTGGACTCCCAGTCCGAGTGGAAGAAGGTGGAACCCTTGAAGTATAGAAGTAACGTCAGAGCTCCCAGTCCGCACGGAAAGGATGACAGGGTGCATAGGCATATCGAAGAAACTTCAGAACTCCCTAGGCATAAATCGTTTTTTCTTCTTCCTGTAACTTAAACGTCTATGGGAGTTTCGGCTTTATGCCCACAGACAGAGGCCTCGCCCATCGAAACTTCTAACGGTCGCCTCTGGGTAATCATGACGGTGCTTCGAGGAGGAAGGTAATGTGAATTTTCTTAGCAGCTGCTTTCCGAGGCAAAAGAGAGGAAACAAAAGCGTGCACTCCGGTTTTAGTCGACCAGAATCCAGAATTTTCCAAATTCACCCAAATTGGGGAAAAAAGTATGCAAATCTCGCCAAGTACAAAACAATGCTGCGAAAATCTAGTTTTTCCCTCTACACACCGACAAAAAAATTCCACCTTCGCCACCCCTTTCCCCAACGGGAGTGGGGTGAGGGAAAGAATGTAACAACCCTACTACCCAAATTGCACGACCGGACGCTGAGCACGACCTTGGACGAAAAACTGCTCGAAAAAAACGCCCTTTTAGAGGAATAAAACTTTTAACCCGAAATTCAACAGTTTTAACAATTAAATGAGCATATTTCTCCAATGGGGCGACGTACAATCATGAAAGTAGATTCATAAAAAAACTAAATTTTTTCTCTCTAAGAGGTATAAATTTCATTCATGTAAATAAAAGGAAGTATTTTTAAATCTCAAATATTACGCAGAAAGCAACCGATTTCCCTTTGTCTCCTTTTCCCGAAAGCTAGCACAATCGAACGCGTAACTGTAAGAATGAGAACCCCGTTTAACTCTGCATAAAAATAATTGATTCATTAACGTAAATGTCACAGCTAGTGAAGAAAAATTTATAATAAGAATAAATTAATGCATATAATTTGACTCACTCAATAACTAATTATCAAATAAACTGCAATTAACTACATATTAATCCACAATTCTAATCTAACTAAAATCGCTACATAACACTTCTGACTTCGGTGTGTAACAGTAATCTCTCATACGTTGAGCCCATCTCATTGCAAAGTATTGAAAAGAGATGGCTGTTGCATTTAATCTAGTTAATTGAACTAACAGCATCTTGTAATATGTTGTGCAACTCTTCATCCATATCTTTTGCAACAAGAGCTTGCCGATGAATCATACAGTCATTAAATACATATGAGGCGCCACCTTCTGAATTAAGCCTCTGAGCCCTTTATTCAAACCTGTTTGTTAATGCTGCAGCACCATCAGTACAAACCGCAAAACAGTTTGCCCAGGTAAGGGACTTGTTTCAAAATATTCATTTATTACTTCGAATATTTTTTCTCCAGTTGTTCTTCCTTCCAAACTTTCGCAACATAAAAACGTTTCTGTTATATCTTCATTAAAAATAAACCTACCGTAAATAATTAGTTGTGACATTTTAGTAATATCAGTAGTCTCATCCAGTTGTAAAGCAAATACAGATGAATTTTGTATGCGTTTTATGACTTCTGACTCGATATTTCGTGACATTTTGGAAATCCCTTGAGACATGGTATCTCTTGATAATGGTATTGTTTTTAGTTCATTTCCATATTTATCGGCATGCATAATTGTTGTCATCTTAGTTGCTGCAGGAAGGATAAGGGATTCTCCAATTGTATGGGGTTTCATTGTTTTTCCTATTAGATAAGAAACTTCTAAAGAAGCTCGTAATGCTTTCTGAGGTATGGTTGTAAATTTCTTTATATGTGCAGTTTGAATTTTCAGCTCGTCTTTGAAAAAAATCGGCATGTTTATTTTGAAGTTCTTTATGTTTAGTTTCTAGGTGTCTTTTTAATTTAGCTGGTTTCATGCTCTCATTTGCTAATTTTTCGTTGCAAATAACACATATCGGGCGTTCTTCATCATCAACAACACAAAATGTAAAACCATACTTAATAAATTCCTCATTGTATTTTCTTATTTTTTGGATCGGCCATTTAGTTCAGTATTTTGCGACTCCTCATCAGTATTTGTTCGTTTGTTAGCCGAAGATGTACCTGGTGGATAGTACATACTTGATAACAAAGAGTAGCAAAGCCCGATAAAAATATAAAAAATCACAATTGCACAACGTCACATGATAAAATTCAAGGATAAAATAAAACAATTGCAGGCCAACTGCTACATGCTACAACTTAATGCGAACACTTCATGTCTTCAATCTATCAGATACACCGTGTAGCTCGCCATCTGATTGGATGATCATGGAAGCGAATTTTTGCCCTTTCCCTGTGGTTAACGTCTAGTCAAATAGGCGCTTTTCAGTAAAACTGGTGAATTACCGCGAAGAGGGCACTATCTACCGGAGTGAAAAACTTGTGTCTTCACACTTTACGTACATTATATGCATTGCGGTCAAAGAAAGAGCGGACAGCATGAAATTGCAATTAAACATGTACACTGTATGGTGTGCAGCATGCAGGCATAATGCATTTCATAAAAATTTGGCGACCCCAAAAAAACTTCTGGTGACCCCTAGTTTGCGCACCAGTGCTATATGGGATAACTTGTCTCCAGTGGTATTAAAACCACCCACAACAGAAAATTGGAGGGAAATAGCAACTGTTATAAACAATGAGTGGGAATTTACAAACTGCATTGGAGCTGTTGATGGGAAACATATAGTAATGCAGGTAAATTTTTAATTTATAGTACTGATTGATTTTTTTAAAACACTAAGCAGGATTACATCTGGAGGATAAATTTTCAGGTGATGCACTATTACTTTTTAGATGGGGAAAGGGACATATGCATATTACAGAAGAAATGTATAAGGTTATTGTCATTGATTTATTATTTAAAGTAATATTACCTTGTGGAGTTCACAGACTTGATTCTCCATTAAAGGTGGTACTGCGAGAGTTACGTTATCCCAGCTTGCGCATGCACCGAGTTCAATATGTGCTACTCCAATGGAATTTACGGATTCGCAGATTTGTATCAGCATCTACTACGCCTGTGTTAGGTTGAGTCAACTATTGTGTCTGCGACATGTGTATTGTGTATTCTGACTTGTTCAGAAACGTCTTGAGACTAATACATTCTTAATTGCTCGTTGAAGCCAAATAGGATTCAGTGATATTACAAACGTAAGAACATTATATATATTATATTACATTATTTCTAAATAATTAAATCGATTATAGTGTACCCCACTATGTCTAAAAAACGACAATGGAATGATAAGTATGCCGGTTATGGATTTACCTGCACAACCGAAAAAGATGGCATGCAACGACTGCAATGCATCTTGTGTTCCAAGATATTTTCGAACAGCAATCTCAAACCATCAAAGTTTTTAGAGCATTTCAACAATCTGCATGGTGGTGAAGAAGCACATAGCATGAACAGCTTGAAGTCAAAGAAGGCTCGGTTTGATACCAGTGGAACTATCTTAAAGTTGTGCGGATCAGAAATTGAAAAACCTTTAATAGAAGCGTCATATCAAGTGGCATATTTATGTGCCAAAAAAAAAAAAAAAAAAAAAGGAAAGAAACCTCACATGACTGCTGAAAAGTTGATTAAACCTTCTGCTTTAACTATTGCTAAAATAGTATTAGATCCGGAACCACATAAAAAAATCCAACAGATCCCATTGGTTATCGAATGATATTATACAATCGCGAATACAGTGAAGATATTTTAATGCAAATAATAAAAGACATAAAAATCAGTCCACTAAAAATAAGCATGCAAATGGATGAGTGAACTGATGTTGATAATTGTAGCCAACTTTTGGTATTTGTCAGGTATGTGAAGGAAAAAGAGGTGATAGAAGAATTTCTATTTTGTGAGCCACTGGAGGTGAATATGAGAGGAATTGATGTTTTCAATTGCATCAATGATTTTTTTACTAAATATCAATTACCAATGAATGTGATTGGCTCAATATGCAGTGATGGAGCCCCAGCAATGTTAGGCAAAAATTCAGGATTTTTTTCACACATGAAAAGATGAAAAGAGAATTACCAGGAGTCATAATAACACATTGCATGTTGCATCGTCATGCACTTGCGTCGAAAGCATTGCCAGAAAGTTTAAAACAATGTCTAACTTTTGCAGTAAACGTAGTAAAATACATCTGAGGACAAGCGCTTAATCATTGCATTTTTCGTTCATTTTGCGAAGAAATCGGTGCTGATCATACCGTGCTCCTATATCACACCGAAATACGATGGTTGTCTAAGGGTCGTACGCTTAACAGAGTTTTTGAATTGCGTGAAGAAATTATTCAATTACTGACTAGTCAAAATTGTTATTTAGTAAAAGATTTTGAATGTAATGATGCAATGCTGAGGCTGGCCTACTTAGCAGACATATTTAGCCATTTAAATGAATCTATGAGTGCAAGGATTTGGTATAAATATAATAAAATCTAGTGAAAAATTCTCTTCATTTATCGCAAAATTAAAAATTTAGATACGTCGAGTAGAAAATGGGAATTTTGAAAACTTTCCATTGCCTGATTCTGTTATTGCAGAAAATGAAAGAATACAATTCAATTATACCCGACCTTGTAATACATTTGAGACGATTAGTGAATCATTCAATGGATATTTTTCTACCGGAAATATTACCAAAACTCAGAGATGGATACTGGATCCATTTCTATTTGACTTAAATTTGATGCATGATAGTGATCTGAAAAAAGATTAACTTATTGAAATGCGAGCAAGTGGACATCTTCAAATGGAATTCGAACAATTAGAATTGCATTAGTTCTGGTGTTCACAGTTACAAAGTTATCCAAAGTTGGCGAATGGAGCACTTCATTTAGGCTTACCCTTTGCTACCACCTACTTGTGCGAAATGGGATTTTCATCACTTTTGCATACAAAAACTAAAGCAAGAAATTGCTTAAATGCAAGTGATGACTTACGCGTTTGTCTTTCAAAAAAGGAACCTCGCTTCGTCAGTATAATAATGAACAAACAACAACAGACTAGCCATTAATAAAAATAATATTGTTTTGTATTTATATTAAATGTACAATGTTTTTCAATAAACAACACATTTTTCAATGGGGTGCGGAGATATATTTTCAGATTCAAAGGTTAAGAAACACTGTTCTATACGAACTATCATCAGCAGAGGGGATAATCATGCTCTGTTACCAATTGTTGGCTTGAAGTAGGCATATATAAAAAGAAAATTTATTAAATAAGATTAATGATAACAAGCCTTACCGCATTCTACAAAACTACAAAAAACTTCCAGTTTTCAGCGATTTTATCACTCAGCCACTGGTAGGCCACAGCAATTTTCTAAGTCTCAGTTATACACGGTTTACAGATACTTATTATTTAACTTTAAAATTACATAAAAAATTCATCTAAATTCTAGAATTATTTAATTTACACATTTTTCTTTTTTGTTCATTGGTATAATAATACAGAACGTTGACTGTTTGATGAAATATATAACTTCTCATGCATTTCAGATATCAGGATTGTAAATATATTGAATACAGAGGTATTTATGAATAAAACAAATTCTGTTGGCCAAAATAAACCACCTTGATCAATAGCAGCTAAGTATGCAAAATATTCAACTATCAATTCTTTATCAAGAATTAATTTTTTCCTGCAGAGATTACAATTTATATGCTTCTATACAGATCTACAAACATATCCAGAAATGTAAATTAGACACATTGTTTCTTTTCTGTAATATTAACATCATTTGATTAATACAAAACGTCAACAAATTCATTATCAATAAGATGATCATCATTAAAATCTTCAATATCATTATTACAAGAAAAATGTAAAATAAATGAGCCTTTCTGAGAAGACTGCATTTTAAGCAAACTAATTAATTTTAGTTTTCTTTCCGAATCTATAATCTCCTGTAAAGATACATGATAATTACAGCCACTCATTTGTCGAAATTGACCGAAACGTCCCTCAAGGTTATCTGTCTGAAATTTTCCTAAAAGAATAAAAGGCAATTTAAATTCTTTAACAAATAATTTGAAAGTTTATTCAATGCTGCTGTTGTATGGAGAAGAGTAACTTGGGTTACTTTTGACAGTTTCCCAATTTGTGTGACTTACAGTTTTTTATTGTTGGGGAAAATTTATTCCATGAAATAAGCCATGAACAAAACTGTGATAACTATTCTAAGCTTTTATCTTTTGGTGTCCTTATGGGCTGCATAAATATATCCCAAAACTGTAAGGCATTTTTAGAGTGTTTAACATTCACAATTTTCCACCACTTTAAAATTATATCAATAAAATATTTAGTTTCTAAGCCATCCTTTCCATACCCAGTTCTATTAGTCTGTGATTCAGTTTGCAGTTCAGCTAAAAGTTTTTTTCATCAAAAAGTTTAATAGTAGTATTTACATTTTGCTTCTCTATAGAGGATGGAAATAAAACTTTTCTTAATAAAGCTGGGGCCATTTTAATATTGTCATTCCTTTCTGTTTCATGGAATTTTTTTAAATGTAGAACACTGAAATTGTAAATAATATTTGGGTTTTCAAATGATGGTATAAAAAATGTTTGATTAGAATCTTTCTGATTGAACCAGTTGTTTTGTATACATTTTAATAAATGGACTGTATCAAATAATATGTATATAGAAAGATTAATGCAATGTAACATTTCCTGAATACCGAAAATTAGTCACTTACTAGGAAAAGATAATTCCTTTTACTAGACAAATATGATTCTGATTAAAGCCCTAAATAATAAGTTAGTATGATAAAAATTTCTTTTCGTCTGCCTACATTTAAAGCAGTAATAGCTTAAAAATCCTTGCATTGAAAAATTTTGCATATTTTCGTGCAAAGTAACTTAAGCAAAAGACTCGCAACTAGAGATTTTCCATATGCATAACGGGAAGATTATTCTCTTTCCGGTATACAACAATCTACGAATACAACTCTTCTGCTAGGCTGATAGTTTTCATGTATCCTGCAATTAATCAAAACCCAGTCTTCCTCAAAGGTAGACACTCCAGTCAAAACTATTTTACGTTAGTTCCCAATCAGATCCATATTCGTCTTCTCAATTTATTTCTTGTTATTTTTTTATTCCTGAAATAAACGTAATAAAACTTTGTCTGTTCAGGTAGTCATATCTAGAACGAGGTCGATCGTGAGCTACTAGTAGATCATCACACTCTTAATCACTCTTAATAGCTCACACATAAATATTTTTCTTTCAAGCTAATATTAAAAAGTAATATAATGAATACATGATTATATACTAAATTCAAATCATAATTCGAGAGTCATGAGATAAACACTGCAGTTATATGACTTAACTGAATACAGAGTCGGCATTGTGCGAATCTCTACTCTACCAGCGTTCTTCTGTCCACTTAATATCTTGGCTTTGGTCTATACAGCCGAAGATTAATTTATTTACGGCAATAGTTAGAATTTTGGGCCAGCTTGTTAGTTAGTTAATTCAGACTTTTTTGTTATTTACTTAAGTTCTCATTTTACGTTATTCGCCACATTGTGTGCGGTTGGACTTGTGACGCCAAGTAGGCGAACTTTGTTAAATTCTTCGTGTAAATAAAAGGTTAATTTACAGCGTGGCAAAATATACCTGTATGCAATGGGTTAAACTACCAGTGGTCTACAGTATTATCCATTCAACTGCTGATGAACACTAATTATGAAAGATGGTAACAATTTGTTTAACAAAGTTTTTTGTCTCTTTTATAGAACGATTTCCACTTTACTTTGCAGCAATATCTTCGGATAAAGTTACGATTACATGATGTATCATCATTGGTATTTTTTCATTTCAAAACTGATTTGGCAATTGCATTTTCATTCCTTTAGAAGAATTATTCATAGTAGTAGAATAACTCTATAAATACGACTCTTTAAAACTGCTATTTTTCAAGCAGATTTAATAAATTATCATCATTCAATTTATTATGCAATCTTCTTTATCACGAATAGGTGCGTATTTGAGGATAACTATGAACTTAGTTACATAATTAACATGCATTTACTGTTTTACAATGGTTACACTAATGTTATGTTTTCAGAATATCTAATATGTTAAATGGCAAGTCTATTTTGCTTGGTTTCAGGTAGATTACTAAGAACCAATATGAAATTTAATGTGTTAATAAATTAAGGGTGAAATATTAAATTAATAAAAACTACTTATTTGTACATAGGAAACAAACATTTGAAATATTCTTACTTCAAGTTGTATTTTGTGATTAGACATATGACACCGTGTGTGTGCAAAAATAATATCTCTGCTGAAAATTTCTAAGCACAAACATAGAATACTATTATGAAAGTCGGTAAAGGTAACATATGAAACCTTTATTCTCCAAAAAAGTACAGCGACAAATTTTTCAATAGAATGCTATATTATTTTACACACTGTAAATTTAGAAATGGTTGTATATAATGTTTAAAATATATAGAGAACATACATGACAGGCAATGTTACATAGATGGATACATAGACTGGTTGTTATATAAAATAGTTAATGTGCATGTTACCTTGCTTATTTTAAATTTTAAAAAATCGTTTGCGGAGCCGGATTGATAGTCCTGGAAAAACATGCAATGAACTTTTTTGTTGTTGTTGTTGTTTTTGTTTCTTGAGATACAACACCGTAAACAACATCCACTAATTTATTTACAGATAACATTTCTTTCTTTTGATCTCGAGAATTTTATTACCCATTTTGCATTTCACATGAGTATTCTCCGAATTTTTTATTCACTTTGGTACCTTTTATGAGAGTAAAATCTAGAAAATTATTACAGAAAATTATACATTATTAATTCATTTATTTCTAAACAAAAATGATAATATCAACACAGATACATAAAAAGGCATTTGAGCGAAAGATGAATAAAAACGAACCCTTTAACTTGTTGGCATAAAAAACTGGTCACCAAGAGTAGTCTCCAGCAGTGGCTTATTCTAACTGGGTGAGTTTCTTCAAATCTCGGTTGGTTTTAGCCGATTTTGTACATATGAATATTACATATTATACAAATTTTACACATCTTGTATTTTGAACTATTCTTATCTTGTAATTCTTATTCAGATCCTTTTATGTTGGCCTATTAATAAATCGATGATTATAATATGATATGTAAAGCATTATGTTTGTTCAGGTCGATCATAACAATTCCTAACATTGTTTTAAATAACATTTGACAACGTTAGGTCATAACATTGTTTTAAATGACATTCGATAACATTAGGAAAATTATATATGGACATTAAAAATAAAAAAAACTATGAAATATTTTATGCATATTTTAAAAAACGTACAAATAATTAAATTAAGCATTACAGAAAGAAAAATTTAATATTATTTTTAGCAAAGAAATCTTTCGTTCATGTTTAAAAATAAAACTTTTTCCATTCGTTTTGGTTAAATGGAACAACGTTTTTCACTTTGTATTTGCCCCGATTTCGAAAAAGTTCTTTCGGATGGTGCCGAGGTAGCCATGACCGATAAATATTTCTCTGCTAAAACTGAAAGTTCAGGGTAGAATAATGTCCGTGCCAGCCTCCATTTTAATGGGCACTCATTCCTAGAAAGAATGCGTTCCTCAAAATCTTGCCTCATAGTGACGATGCTGTGGATACAGTGGAGTTTGAGACGGAGTTTGATGTCGCTCTTGCATCAAAGTCTTTCCAAATTGAGTCCTCGTTAGTGTCAGCGGATATTGCTGTTGTGGCTTTCTTGGATTGTACTGTCTGCTGTTTGTCAACGTTAAAATATTTATCAAGCTCAGTTTTCAGCAGAGTTTTAGCACACTCATAATTTGATTCATCAGCTAGTCTGAATGCCAGCTTCTTAAACCGCGGGTCTAATAGCGCTGCTTTAGGAACCTGTATTTGAATTCTGTTATTATTTTATTAGATAGATTTTTTCCAATTTCTATATTAATATTTAACTGTAAATTTTCAAACATGCTAATTACGCTTTCAATGGCAGCTAAGACCATATAACAATTTTTGAACCTATAACAACTTTTTTGAACCTATAACAATTTTTGAACCTTTGTTTCTATAACAATTTTTGAACCTGTATTTGAATTCTGTTATTATTTTATTAGATAGATTTTTTCCAATTTCTATATTAATATTTAAATGTAAATTTTCAAACATGCTAATTACGCTTTCAATGGCAGCTAAGACCATTGAAACAGTAACCTTGTTTTCAGATGACATTTCTTCGGTTAGCTGCTTAAAATGGTCTTAAAATTTTGATTGCATCTGGAAGAGCCTGCCATTCACTTTCTGACAGATTTGCAACTGGATTGTGTAGGAGTCCGAGGGCCGCTTCTAGAGGCTCCTGAAGGATACGCATTCTTCTTTCTAGCATATGCAGGGTGCTGTTCCATCTGGTCACTACGTCCATTTTTAATTTAAGAGGCTTTTCGCCAGGCCTCAGCTGCTTTTGCACCTCAGCAAATTTTTTCATTGCCAACGGACTTCTGTGAAAATGCTCCACAATGATTTTTATTTTTTTTTATGAGGCAATCTAGTTCCGCGCCCTGAAGTCCCGCGTGCACAATTAAATTAAGTGTATGCGCGACACAAGGCAAATGTTCAAAATTTGCCAACCGTATGGCTGCTTTCATATTTGCTGCATTGTCTGTTATGCAGACAAATATTTTATTTTGTAAATTCCAATGGGACAGCAAGGTACATAATTCCTTCTTTATATATTCGGCTGTATGTCGCTCATTACATTCAAAACAGCCCAATAGTGCAGACTTCAGCTCCCAATTTATTATATAATGGGCAGTAACGGCCTGGTGTGAAGTCGCTGCTCGCGAAGTCCAAGCATCGGTAGTAACTGATACAAAATTTGCACTCTGCAATTCTTCTTTTAAACTGCTTTGGACTTCAAAGTATTGAGCGTCCAGGAAGGTAAATGTGTACCTTGAAGGTAATTTGTAACCGGGTTCTAAATAATTAATGAGCTCTTTAAAACCTATATCTTCAACGACAGAAAAAGGCTGTAGGCCTTTGACTATCATATTAAAAATTAAGTCATTTATTTTTTTTCCCATACTACACTTACGGGACGTTTAATGAAGGTACTCAGCGTCGTTTGTTTTAAATTTGTTTGAGATATTGGTTGATTAATGGGTTCAGTACTTGCTGTTGATGTTGATGCCACAGTAACTTCATGAACTATTGTATCCGACATGGAGTATAGAATGATGGTTTCGTAAGTTGACCTGTGTTTTTTTATGAGATTTTTTTTTAAATTTGTTGTTGAGCCACCTTTTACCGAGTATAGCATGTGGCAAACATCACATTTTGCTTTCTCATTGGTAGCCTGCGTAAAAAAACTTCATAGCCGACTTCTCTTCCTATCCATTATAGACTGCACTGTAAAATAAAATAATGAAAGCTCGTTAAAAATATTAATGAAAATAAGTATCAAATATAAATAATAAATGCAGTCTATATAAGTTGAAATCAGTAAAATCTCATTAAGTCACTCATTAATCCAAGTAATTTATTAAAATTACTTGGATTTGCATAATGAAACTCCGAATGTGCGCCTAGCTATATATTGCCGAGAGACTGAAGATCGTGAGATCGATCCTCAACTTGACTACCTGTAGCTTGTATAGGCTTTACACCTACCTTGTACCTGAGCCAAAGGTCTCCATCACTGTATATTTTCTCTTTGAGATACTGTATTAAATTATGTTCCTATTATTTATTGCTAAAATAGGTAAGCCTGATGATATTTAGGCCTTATATAATGAGTCTATATTAGTTATTTTTCCAACACTTCGATTTGAAATGTCCGTGAATATTATTAATTTATTCTTCGTTATACTTAAGAAAAATTTTTTAATAGTATTATTACTAATATTTTTAATTATGATTGTATATACTTTCTAACACCCCTCCAGAAAGCTACTAAAATTTTATTCAAAAATAGTCTACCTGATAATTACTGTTTAACTTAAATTAAAATCTTAAAATCAGGAATATTTCCTAATGTTGATACCTATATTTAGTGGCAACAGTGTTACAGTTAAGGAAATACATCTTATTCGCTGGTTCTGGGTGAGTCAGTAATGAAAATATGAATAAGCATCTAATTTCCTCCATATAATCTTTAAAGTAATTTTTAAGAGCAATAATATTGTTAAACTAATCTTAATTTTCATTTTACACAATCAGTTTTGGTTCTAACAATCACAACACAATAAAAACTTTAACACATAACATAACAAATTACTTTTATATGCCATCAGAAATTCATAAACCCTAATTTTTATTGATTACACAAGATATCGATCCTTAAGCGTTTGTTTACATTTCACTTTCCTTTCAGCCATCATAAAATTTTCATTAGTTCAAAAACCGCTCTATTTTCCTTGACTATAAAATTTTCGTTACCTTAAGAAAACATATAATGACGTTTTCATTAACTAACCACAGTTCAGGACAATAAACAAAGGTCCCTTTCAGATTCCACTCACTGATAAGGAGAGGTTCGCCCCCCCCCTAGAGCAAAAGCCATCTAGGTAAGAAAGGAAGCAAGTGAAGCACTGCTCCGAGGCTTCACTTGGGGGGGGGGGGCTATATTCAGAAGCTCCCTTGACAGCGCTGTGATAGTATTTCGACACACAACAGTTCCATACAAATCGAAAAACCGGACACTTTCCCATAAAATAAACATTCAGTGTGTGATGGATAATAGCAATTTGTACAGTTTAATGACAATTAAGCAAAAATCACATCTTGGTTATTTTTCGATAACTAACAACAGCGATTTTGATTCTGAATCTGTTTTATAAAATTCTAAGCTGTTGAACTACAAAAATATAGATTTTAGAAAAATGTTCCTCTTAAAGAGTGAAGAATACCTCACGGTACCTTTAAAATTGTATATGTCTTTTGATACCCTTAATAGAGTATTCGCTACTTTTATTTTTACGCTCCAAATGCCAAAATGTTTTAACTAAAATAAACCTTCTTTGTTATCCACATATCATTATAACATGTACTTTTTAAAAATTTTTAGAGGGCAGGCTTTATAGTTGCTCATTTTAAACTCATCATTTTATTTTTATATAATTGAAAAATAATCACTTTGGGTTTCGAAGAAAAATGGGCCTTTAAGTGGGTATTAAAAATAATGCATGTAATTTTCATTCAAATTATACCTATACATATTTCTTATGTAAAAATTTCGGGTTTATGCTAAATTATTGTAAATTACTTTACTCGAAGAATATAGTGAATGCACAGAAATTAAAGCTTTGTACATGCCGGAAATGAAAAATATGAAATATGTGTGGGTATTTAAGCAAATGCTTGCAAAAAGCAGGTATCTGCCTTTAACAAAATATGCAAATATTAATTAAATTATTTATAAATGTATTTGAAATTAAGGATTTTTTCATTCATAAACTCCTGTGAAAGTTGCTGTGAAAAAATCTAATTATTCAATGCATCTAAATTTATAATGATTATAAATATTATTTAAATATATAATAACCTTAACATTGAAATGCACTCAGAAATTGAAATCCAGTTGACAAATAAGTTTATAAAACTATTTGAGCAAGAATTTTTTATACTGAAAAGCAATCTGTTAAAAGGTATTGTAAATTAAATTCTATGAGATGCGTACTTAAGAAAGTAGTAAAGAAGAATTTTAGAATATGTATTGTTGAAATTAAAGGTTAAAAAAAATCTGATAATTATAATTAGAAGAATTATTCCCTTACATTTTAAAATAACTCAGTTACAAATTTTAAATAATAAATAAAAATATCCTTTTTTTCTTCCCTTTCAGAAATATTCAGAGAAAGTTAAGTACGTGGAAATGAGCACCAATATGTAGCGTACTTCCCGATTAAAATAAAAGGTGTTCTAATTTGAAATGGACCGAACAGAGCATTAATTATAAATTGACTTAGATTTTTCGATTTAAAAGATGCTTCAGAAGCTAAAAAATTATGCCATATTTGAGAAAGTATTTCAGGAAGAAGCTCTATAAACAGAATAGAAATAAAGCATAATTTTAATATTAATAATACAATAACCTTTGATCCTAATTTTTGTAATCCTTAATCGAATAAAATTGAATTACCTTAAATTTTTCCCTAATGTAAGTAATGAAAACTTGTGAAAATATTTCATTCAAATTAAACCGTTCTGAGCAAACTGTTCTGCAAAAAGTATAGCATTACCTCCATAGCAACTTCCTACCTCCATGGCAAAGGGGAAAGCTTAAGGCCAAGGATGAAAATGATAAATGACCGCAATCTCTTTCCCAATAAATATGGCCTTAAGTAGACTGTTTCCCAAACCACCACTAAGGCTTCCTTCTTCTTCCTTTCCTCGGTACTGTAGTTTAATTCTGGCCCTTTAAGATTTCGACTAGCAAAATTAATTAGATGAAAAAAATCCATCTTTATCTTCCTGCTCAAGCATATAGCCCTCAGGAAATAATTTGACGAGTCAACAATAAATTGAATACGGGCGGTTAAAGTCTTGCAAAAACCAGAGTTGGCTGCTTTAAGAATTCCGCTTTAAAGGTATTAACCCCTTCCAGGCTCATTTTATTTCGGGATTACGGATAAAAAAATGTCAATTATTTTTATGCTTATTTTCATACATACATATCTTTTTAAACATAATAGCATCATTCGCATGCAACATTTCCTAAAAATAAATGTAAAAATATCTATTTAAATAAATGAGTAATAAATGAGTATTTACCTGTAAAGTTGGCTTTCTGTATGGCAGAAATCATTATACTTTGGAGTTAATTCACACTAACTATAAATATAAAGCTTAGAATACCTAGCTTTAATCTTGAATTACAAATTTTATTTATATCCTGTGCATTTACATAAATTATTATGAAATTATTAATCAAAATTTGATCGTGTATGGTACATTCGAAAGCACGGTACTGCACAGAGTCCAACATCGCAATCTGAACAGTAGAATCTTGTTTCTCTTCTTACCTTCTTCCCTCTACTGTCTCTCTTTGAGCAGCAAATAATACACTGTCTTGTTGGATTACTTTTTTTCTCCGTTGGTGGAATGTAATCAACAAAATGTCTTTCAGACAGACGTGATGGGGAGTGATCAGCAGAAGGACGTCCTTTTTTGGCAGCAAATTCTACCGAGTGGTACTTTTCAATAATGTTTTCTATTATCTTCGTCCTGTACTGAAGATGACTTCTTTTTCCACGTAATATTTTTTTCCTCTTCTTTTAGTGACATTGTAACTGCTTAGTCTTTGGTCTACACGGTCGACCCCTCCCATAGTTCCATTGTAATCTACTACCACTTTTGGTTTCATTTTATTTTCCTTCCTGCGGGTAACTGCAACCATCTCCGTGTTGTGCACAGTGGAAAGCAGTGCTACATCCTTTTTGTCCTTCCATTTCGGGACCATGATTTTTTCCTTTTGAAATGCAGCAATTTCTCCCTTTTTCAACTTCCTTTTTTTTAGATCAATAGGCATACCTTTCCTGTTCAAGCGAACTGTGCCATATATATCGGTTTTATATGATATTAGCAATTCTGCCAGTTCTGGGGACGTATAAAAATTATCCGTCGTTACACAGTGCCCTTTGTTCAAAAGGGGATACAATAGTGTCATCACGACTTGTGATGACACAGGCAAATTTTTGAATTGCTCATTCAAAATGGTTCCTTTACCCGTGTAGATTATGCATGACCACATGTAACCAGATTCGGATTCGCATAACATGTAAAATTTTATGCCAAACCTAGCTCTTTTGAGTGGCATATATTGCACCCAACCAAGGCGCCCCTTATACAACATCAAACTTTCATCAATAGAAACGTTTTTATTTAGAGAATATGCGTTCATAAATTTCCCATTCAAACGCTCGAACAAAGGCCATATTTTACACAATTTTGGATTAGGGTGCGATTCGGAATCATAAACCTCATTGTCCGCAAAATGTAAAAATTGCACCAAGAGTTTGTATCTTCTCTTTGAAAGAAGTTTCCCAAATATAGGTGTATGAAATATTTCTTTTTTACACCAATATAAATCTTCTTCGGGCTTTTTCGCGATGCCCTGTAAAGTGAAAACCACTAATAATATCATAATTACATTTTTTGTAGTTGGATACCATTTCTGTGCCCTTGATTCCTTTTTCAATTCATTCTTTTTCAAGTACTGAGAAGCATAACGATTTGTTTCATTACATATAATTTGTAGAGTTCCATCATCAAAAAAATATTCAAAAAACTGCAAAATGTCGTCACTGTCAGGAAAAAAATTTAGTCCTGGGTGTCCTTGAAATATAAATTCTGGGGGAGCAGGATTTGGTGTATCCCTATTGAGTTCACACCACTGACGAGCATCACTCAAGCTTTCTGAATCAGAATCACTTTCTGTTTCAGAAGTACCGAAATCTGAACAATCAGATTCTGAAACATCTAAACGGTATTCACTTCCAAAATCATCTTCGGAATCGGATTCACTGGAATCAGAATCAATATACCGCGCACAAGCCATTTTGAAAAAGAAACAGAACGTTAGTTATATAAGCACGTGATGCTTTACGACAAAAACATCTGAACTTGCATCAGAAATTGGCGCCTACTCTTATCTTAAATCTACAGCTCAAAACACTGTATAGTGCTGCCATCTAGTAGCAACAATAGTAAATAAAAGCATCCGAAACCATAAAAGGGACATGTGAAATAATTCGGGAAAGACTGGTTGTGCAGTGTTAATTTTCACAGTGCCCGAGCTACACTCGGGATGAGCCAGAATGGTACATTTCGCTTGCCCGAGTCCAGCTCGGGAAAAGCCGGGAAGGGGTTAAATGAATGTTGAGCATCTTCTAACCATTTAAATTTTTCCTTTTTTTAAGTCAGTTTCGTCAGGAGTAAAGCTCTTTAAACAAAATTTAGAATAAATTTACGATAACACCCAATTAATCCCAAAAATCTTCCAAATTCAATAAAATTGAAGGTGCCCGACGGGTATATCTTCATCTGAAAGAAGCCTAAGTCGAGAATAATTTACAGCCACCCAATCCTTACATTAACCCATTTATGGCGAAGGTTAAAAAATTGGAATTTTTGCATGAAATTTCTATATGTTAAGTAAAAAAAATATAATAAACAATGATTTGAAGAAGAAATTTTTTTATTTTAATTAGTTTATGAATTATATGGTGTTCCAAAAATGGAACACTAGCAAAACCATTGCTATAATGTTACAATGTATAGAATCATGGGTTTCTCTAAAAATGTGGTTATTCCGATTATTCGGTATGGTAATTAGAAGAACACTTCACATGTAAAGCCACATTACATTTTCCACATGGAAAAGTGGTGTTTTTATGACATTGAACACAGCGAGTTTGCTTTCCTTGCTTTACGATCGTATGATTTATGCCATCATAGCGTGAATCAATGTTTCGTTTCTGAGAGAGTTTTCCTTTCCTGCCAGGTTCTGCAGGATGACCATGAGTCTCAAGATAATGGCATGTTACACGACGACGAAATTCTAAAAGATCCATTGGTTTTGCATCATAAGTTTTTTGTAATTGCCAAGCATTTTGTAAGGCCAATTCGAAACAGAACAACAATGGATTTTAGCTGATTTTATATGACCACATGCCCTGGATTTTGTACATTCCTTTATCTTATTTAATTCAATATCAGGCCCATAAATATTGCTCTTTCGAAGTTCAAGAAATGTTTTAGTATCGCCATCCCCAATATAGTTTATGTACTGAGCGTTAAACTTTTCTTCAGAACGAGAAAATATTCGTAACATACCAACAACTTCCATTTTCCCAGCTGATCCAAAATGATTTTTCGCACACTCAATATCATGGCTACTTTTCCAGTTCTCAAATTCTTTAGCATTTTTATTTTTTTTACCCCATTCACATCTTTTACAGTATGAAGACAATACTTCAAGATCTAGCACTTTTCCAGTTTCAATACCAATTATACTAGTTATTCCAATTTTCGACGAGTGACCTCGAGTTTTCCAAGATCCGTCACCACTGATTGTAAGCTGTGACTGTCCTGTCATTTCAATTTCTTGCTTTGCAGCATTTAACATTGATAACTCAGCAACGTCTTTCACACAACGGGTAATCTTTTGCAATGATTTATTGTATGCGCTTTTCTGGACAGGTTGGGGCAAATCCATTGCACCACAGAAATTCTTCATTCCAGCCAGACCTTGGCCAATGCATCTCATAGCATAAATAAACCTTCTGTTTATTTCAGGCACATTTGATTTTGCTCCCATCATACGAGAATTTCTGAAAGAATTCAGTTTTTTACAACCCGCACATTCAATCGTGAACACAGATGATAATCCATGATTTAGAGTTTCACATATATTTATGTCTGAGCCACACACTTTGCAACACAAAATACTTGAAATTTCAGAAAACAAAATATCAATTGCTGTTATTCTGTATCCCAAACTCTGTGTTGCACTAAAACTATTATTAAAGCAACCACTGTTCAGCTTTTTTGATGAAGAACTAACACCGTCAGACACTTTAGTCTCATTGACATTTGTGTATTTGTTGCCATAAAACTTATGTTTTTTTGGGCGGTGTCCTGAAGCACGTTTTTTTAATTTATCCATCAAAAAGCTGAATTACAAAGAAGGAATTAGCAAACTGAATTCCAGTAATTAGCACAAAACACTGTAAAGAACACAGTTAAATAATATATATTCGATGAAAATTCAATCACGATTGCGGGCAACACAAAAATCGAATTAAAATCAAATCGCAGTATACTAACGTAGCAAAACACGATGTAAACAAACCGAGTGAAAGTAGGAGTTATAGTATATGTTTTACATGGTTCTCTTCTTCGTCATTTAGTCCTTCGTATTTAAAAAAAATAAGACTTTGCATGCAATGCCAAAGTTAGGATGAGTGCGATGTGACTTTAAAATGTAAACAAACTGTCATGGCAGCTGACTCAGGACATTGTAAATCAAAAACCATGAAGTGAGATTCATATTTTCCTTTATAACTCGACAAGTAATTATCGGAGAAGTAAAAGTATGGTATCAATTTATTCAGAATAAAATGCTCTACCAAATACAATATAATTCCAAAAATCGATTTTTTGATCATTTTAAAGGTGTACTGTCCCCACGAATAAAAACAATCCATATAACGTTTCATAAAAACGCAAAATCAATAAATTTAGCAAATAGGAACCTCAAAACAACTATACATAGAACAAACCACCATTTATCTCTAATTAGCAAATACAATGCAAATTGTACAAGTTTGCGCAGTATAATTAATCATAATTGATAATATTTCTATGTATTTTCAATATAATTAAGCAATAATTAATCGCAATTGATAATTTATTTGGAAAAGCCAGATAATAAGAAAGTAGCAAAAAGGGTTGTTCCATGAAATACCGATTGATATTGAAATTTGGTGTGTATCTAAAATTTAAATATAAAAGATACATTCTTGAAAGTATATTTGAACTGAATCATATTTAGCATACTATGCTTTTAATTTAAAAAATAAAATGAAATCATTTACATACCACTCATTTCTTTTCATGAAGAATTCTTGATTTTTTTAATTTTCCTTTCATCGGTTTTTGAATGCATATTATTTTGAAGAACTTTAGTATAATTATTTAAAAAATTTTTGAAATGGTGCTCATTATTTTTAGAAATCTACTAGAAAAGGGAATTCCACACATTAAACAAGTTTCATGAACATCAAACATGCGAATGTTTTGTAACTATATCTCTGTAAGTTTGACCAGTAAAGAATATTGTTTCTGTTTTGATTTAGAAATAAAGTTTCATGCTCGGGAGTCAGAAGTTTCTGAAATATTAAAAAGCATACTGTTACAACAAACACAATATTTGAAGATGAAAGTTTCAAACCACCTCGGTTAATAAGGTTTAATACTTTATGAACATCACTTGATTGCTGTCTGAGTGAATTTCATGATTTTCAGTATCGCAAATCAAACTCTTGTCAATAAAAAAAATGATTTACATGAGAAACAGTCAATTTTCAGTGTAAACACGCAGTAACCAGACACTTCAGCTTCAGCATTATTCACTGAATCAATATCAGTATGATCTAGTACTCCTATAAAAGGAGAACAGTCGATTTCTTCAAAAGGCTGTACTGCACAGACATCAGATATCAACAATTTTAATTGAATTTTTCCAAATCTATTGGAATGTAAATGAAGAATCGATTTTATTCTCAATTTTCTTTCCGATTCAAGAGACACAAGATACGATCCTCCTAACATTTGCCGATATGAAGAAAATCTGGATTCTAGATTATCTGTTTGAAATTTGCCTGTAAGTATATATTTTGTGGCTCTGAACAAAAGATGTTTGATTAAGAGAACCATTGTGGATGTTGTGTGAGTTAAAGCAAAGGAAGTTTCTTCACTTAAGCCACCGGATCTGGGTTTTTGATTCATGCTTTTCCATTCTTTCAACCAGTTCGAGAATGTTTCCAAGAAAGTTAATCTTTCGTCATTTATTGACAGAATTGGCTCACAATTAGAATTTTGAAGTCTAAATCATTTCGGGTGCTTTACGTTAATTGTGTCCCACCATTTCTTTATTAGTTTTAAAAACGTCTTCCCAGTTAAAGAAAGAAGAATACTGATTGGCACACATCTGTAAAGCTGCAGAAGTACTTTCGTGAAAAATGTTCAAAGCAAGTTGAACGTTCTGACGATCAAAATTTGACGGGTATAGCGTTTTAAAATTTAATCGGTGAGCGTATCTTATAATAAATTTTTTTTCAATGCTGAAAATTTTCTCAAGAGTGAAAACTTAGGAGAAACTGTCTTGTCAAAATCATTAAAGTCAGGGCACACAAAAGTTTTCTCAGCATCAGTTTTGTTTAGCCAATTATTTCTTATCGACTTTAATAAGTGCACAGAATCAAAAAGAAGAAATAAATCTTTTGACTCATTGACTGGATTTTTTATATGCCCAGATGCGAATCCTTTACCAAGTTTTTGAAACATATTGCGATTTATTCGGTTATTATCTGATCTAATGCACAAAACAGTGAAACCTGCATCTTCTAATAACTGCAGAGCTCTCAAAATCAAACTATGAAGGTCCACTGCAGTCATTTTGCTCACTGGTACTAATGCAGTAATATCTTTGTATTCTAAAAATAAGGAAGGAATCATGAAAGACTGAACAGATGTTGCTTCAATACCTTCAAAATTTTCAGCAAAGCCAATTAATGTTTTTCCTTTATAAGTCATCTTCTCTTGCACATGAACTTCATCAATTAATAGATTCACGAGTTTTTCATGTTCCAGAAGTTTTTGGCTTTACCTTTTACATATGTGCTATTAGTTTCATTGCTTGTCGATCCATCAAGCTTTAACAGGCCAAGAATTTTTCGGAGATGATCAATGGATGGAAGGCAGATTAGTTGACTGTCATAAAGGCAACGATAACAAGCAGCTGACTTAATGTGTAATGAATATGCAAAGAACAAAATGTCACTGCTATATCTCCTAGCCATTTTACTTTTAATACACATCTTCATTTGTTCCAAAATAAAATGTTCTATTACGTAAGTAAGATGATCCTCAAGTGATTTTTCTTCAATACATGCTTCTCAGTTATATACTGCTAAGTCAGAGCTCGATTTTTTAATGTCTTTAACTGCCATTCCTTTGGCATGATTATAAATGTTTTCAAATTCACTCCATAAAGTAAGTTTATTATTTCCAATTAAGATATTTTTAAATACTTCCATTTCAACAACTACATCTCCTAGAAAAACTGCTATATCCATATGAAGTGATATGTAGATACTTTTCTCGATTTTAGGTTGTGGATTAAAACTAAGCAATAAAATATAAATTCTAGAAACAGATTTGTGTAAAATAATGTTGAAGTATCTGAAATATTTAATTTATTCGGTAATAAAGAAAAAAGTTCCTCAAATGATTAAATTTTGTCTTTTCTCAAAGATCCATTATAAATGTGTTTTTCCATCTTAGCTCTCTTTTTTTCCCTGCTCATCCTCTGAGGTGTTGGTTTCTGAGATAAGTATTTTGGACAACCAGGAAAAATGCAGGGATAAGTGTCATTTTTTAATTTAGGGTGCCCTCTACACATCTGAATAAAAGTACCTTCGTTTGTTGGTAAATAATCATATCGAATAATATCATCTTTCCGAAAATGTTTTCACACACAACGCTGCGATCACTTGGAACAAATTTTTCCTTGGAGTTTTTTTATCCATAAATCCCGTTTTAATATATCCTTTGGAAATCTGAATACAGATACATATTCATTGGTGCCATCATAATTGGACTTACAGGCTGGAATGCAATATCGTGCAGGCATGATGAAGACTTATTAGCTAACATAGAAGTCGATCGCTACACTTACTAAAAAATGAGTTAACTAGCAATCCCAACTTAAAAACGAAATATCCTTAACAACTTTACTTAAATTACCTTACTGAAATTTAACAATAAAAAATATACGAATAAGGGAAAAAACACAGTATACAAACTAATGTAAGAATTCTTCGCTTGCGCTGTCAACAATGCAGCGCGAAGGGTGAAAGTTAAGACGCCTTTCGTGACGTCAGATCACGTGAATTTGCAGCTGACCAGGCCATCTGTATTCCCGAAGACCACGGTTTTACCCACAAGAGATCCATATGAAAGAAGACAAAAATTAATTTTGTCTATAAAATGTTTATTCAAATGCAAACATGAAATCATAATAATTGCAATTCACCAATTTTTGCATTTTAAAAAAGATTTATATAAATGCTTAAAATTTTGAAGTACAAACCATATTTTGTTAAAGATATACTGGTCTGCAATTGTCATCTGAGAAAGGAAAAAAAAATTAGTAGAATATTCATCGACACACAACTGTTTGAAGAATAACAGAGAAAATTTCTAAAATTATTAATGTAGGGCAACATCGTTTATCATAATATACAGTGATAGAAGCATACTGCAATATTAAAAGTAAATATAGTTAACAAGCATATTTCGGGTGATGATTTACATTTCCTAAAGAATTTTTAAACTTTTGTAGTGCACAAATATAATGATACCTTACTCATGCAAATAGATACGTAGATCTGTACCCTGTGGAAATTATTTGAACTACATAAAATGTAATTAATATTTTTATATATTTATGTTAAATCTAGATAACAATATATATGTTAAAAAATCTGAAAATTCCATTCTTTCAATATTCACAATTCATGAACAGTGTATTTTTAAGAATGGTTATATGCATTACATTATGTACTTGCATATAAGGAAGCTGTGGTTTGGAAAAGTCTGAATTTTTTGGCTAACTTCTTCAAGCACTTACCATTCAAGGAATGTGGCGTGAAAACTAATGCTGTATTCTAAAGAAATGAAAAAACAAATACATATATAAAGTTATTAAGAAATATTTATAATAAATATTTATGTGAAGAAATTATTATACAAAAAAAATTACAAACATATTCATGATTATTTGAAAATAATGGCACTAGCACCTACCTGTTGGCTTGGAGTATGTATCACAGAATTTTCTGAAGCTTCCAAAAAATAAAATATTACATAAGAGAAAGAAAGTTTACAGCAAGTGATTTCAAAATAAAAATTTAAAAAATAAGTTTTACATTTTAAAATTAATTTTGTAACAACATAATATTTCCTTCCAGTTTTCCCCTTTGTTTCTCAAGATAAATAAATTAGTAAATATCACTTAATTAAATTTTAACTATGCAGTAATTGAAACTTTAGAAAACTTAAACTGAAAAATTATTTGAAATTTAAAGAATAAGGTTTTCTGCAGGAAACTGGAAATCTGCTACCAAACCAGGTTACACATATCTTTAAGTTCGCAATTTGTATTATCAATAATAATAAATGGTGTAAATAATAAATAAAATAATGTAATAAATAGTGTAAATACCGAGATTTAGCCAACAGTAACACCTACCAAACTCGTTAAAGTAAATATTTAGTCTGCGTACAGACTAAATTTTCAATTAAAAAAAACACTTAAAGCATAGAAAAATGTATTTTAATCATTGCGTTTTGTTTCTTCTATTAGCTCAAACTGTAAGCTTAAATAAAAAGTAAATAATGTAAGTGTAATACTTTTTACATTTTTTCAAAAATATATTTTGCCAAAAAAACTCAGAAATTCCCTCCAATAAAATCTGCGTACACTTTCAAAAAACAAGCAAAATATAAGTTTTTTACATTACTTCAATACTTTGTAGGATATCCTTTATTCTTCAAAACAGCTTGCAGATGTCTGGTCATTGACTGAACTAGTTTTTCAGTGTCATCCGACGTAAATTTAGCCCATTCTTCCTGCAATTTACTAATTAGCTCATTTTGCGACGTAATATTGTGTTTTCGAATTTGTTTCTTCAATTTTGCCCACAAATGTTCGATTGGATTGAGGTCTGGTGTCTGTGGAGGAGTATGCAACTGTCTTGGAGTGTGATAGAGGAGATATTCCTTCACAATTTTAGCTGTATGTTTTGGGTCGTTGTCTTGTTGGAAAATAAAGGTATTAGAAAGGTTTAAATTTTGGGCACTGTCTCGTAGATTTTTCTTCAGAATATCCAGATAAACATACTTATCCATGACTTTATCAATAATGTGAAAATTTCCAACTCCTTTTGACGACATACACCCCCATACTATCACACCGCCAGCTCCATGTTTGACAGTTGGATTTAAATTTCTCAGATTCAGTTGTGTTCCTGGTTTTCTCCATACAATAGGGTGGCCATTAACTTTAAATATTGTAAATTTACTTTCATCTGACCAAATTACATTGTTCCAGAAGTCCTGCGAAGAGTTTAAATATGTTTTGACAAAAGCAATTCTTTTCTTTCTATTTGTCTCGGAAATGTATGGCTTAGATCTAGGTTTGCGTTCATGATAATCGGCCTTTCGCAGCACTTTTCGTACAGTTTCAGGTGAAATTTCCTTGTTGCTAGTTAAAAAAAATTTCTTGCAATGCTTGCAGCAGAAAGTTTAGGATTTTCTTCAATTCATAAAAGAATTTTTCTTTCTTCTCTCTGCGTTAGCTTCTTCGGTCTTCCACATCTTGGTTTTACAGCAAGACTACCATTGTCAAGATAGTTTTGAATAACTCTTTGCACAATAGAAAACGTTTTACCAATATAACGAAGAGTTTTACCTTCATCTCTCAATTTGATAATTAGTTGTCTCGTAACTAAAGGAATTTCTTTATTGGTTGTCATTTTCGTCAAAGAAAATAGAAATAACAACTTCCAATCAACGTGAAATTTGCTTCGGAAGTCAATGACCTTGAAAGTGTAACCTTCTTTGCATTCTCAAGTTTGAAGTTTAAAAGTTAGATAAGAAATCTCCCGCCTCCTTCGCGTTGTACGCAAACTTTATTGGCTTTGATTTCTGGCCACTTATCTTTTAAAAATTAGTGTGCATAAATTATTAGATATGAAAATATTACAGTTAAATAATTTCAAAGTCCCTTATTGAAACTAAATATTTAAAAAATAAAACTTTAAGAAACTACCCTTTTCGCACCTTAAAATTTGGATTTGATATTACTTTTCTTGATGTACGCAGACTTTATTGACTAACTGTATATTACAGATTGTGGAAACCTCGAAAACGCCCATGCAGTCAACTTTAGTCGTTCGCTGGGATTTGAGCCTATATCAAATTACCAGCATTCAGAGACTTTATCGCTCTGCCGCTGGAGAGCTTGCCGTAATTTCAAATTAGCCGTTTAATTATAACATAATACTTAATAATTTAAAAGATTAAAAATTTTAAATTTCGATGCAATTTAAAAATTCAATTAAATACAGTTTTATGCCGAAGTGAAATTTGTAAACCTACATGATTAAGTTCAATAAGTTAAAATTTTTCCCTTTATGCAATAGATTTATAGATTTCAGTAATATGTAGGCTTAGCAGCGGCCAAGCGATAAAGTCTCTGAACACTGGTAGTTCGGTTCAAGATTCAAATCCAAAGAACGGGCTAGTTGTATGGGCGTTTTAATGGTTTTCTCCATGTGTAAACATGCATACTAACGTAGATAGTGTCCTTTAGAAAGTTCTTAACAAAAGTATCCCTTTCCTCAGGCAGATAGTCCACTAGTACTTCACCATAAATAAATAAACCAAACTGATAATATATACTGGCGTAGGTTTTTACCACTTTTCGAATAAGATTAATTTTCAGTTTTTCACATTAGCTTCTGCAAATTTTGCTACCATTCCTCCAACGGATCACTTTCCTTCAAGTCATTTGTTGTATGGTACATTAGGTTTCCTCTTAACCCGTTATCAATAGCTCCTCAGATTTTCAATATCAAACGCATTTCATGCATTTTCAGTTGCCTGAAAGCCAATATCGAGGATGTTAACGGTTATTTACCTAATATACGAAATTTGTCCCAATTTCAAAATTTCGAACGCTATCCTAGAACATATTACACTTTGGTATAATATTTATGCCTATTCATTTTGAAGTCAAATTAAGAATTCCTGACACGATTGCTATTACAGCCATTACATTAAATATGGTACCGCAAAATGCGTCAACAGGAAGCAAGTTTAGGAATTTAGTTTAGCATTCAGTTTTTACAAATTGTAACAAAATAAATTCAATGTGCTGTAGTAAATAGTATGTTTTTATAAAATTCAATTCTTAATGTACGATTTAGTGAAGATATTTCGATCATAATTTTAATAGAATTTTTAAAAGAATTTTCTGAGAGTTTCCATTTTTCACCCAGTGCCAGTTTAGACATACTTTTTAATCTACGAAAGTTTAGGTTCATGCATTAGGAAATATTCTTTTCTAACAAGACACTTATTCGCCGTATTTTTTTTTTTCCCTCGGCTTTCTTTTAGCTCTCTTCCTAAACTTCTGATCTGCATAGTTATGTCTTGCATTTTATTAAAAAACAAACTAGTTTAATTAGTCTTACGAATTGATTTTGCAGCATTATGTGACAAAATAAATATTTCTTAATCAGAAGTTGGCAGTCGACTTCGGTTACCTTTTTCAAAAACTGGGTTTCACTCAAACTGGCACATCTTTCTTAACATTTCCTTATGTATTAAATTTGGAACGTCTTTTCGTGCATTCAAATTCAAAAAGAAAGGTATATGATATTTCTTTAAACCCATTTCTTTGTGTTAACCGAGTAAATGTGAGACTTCTATTACACTGTAAGTGCGTTCACCCGTTACTGTTTAATTGAAAATTAAATTACAATAACATTTTAAAAATTTAAATAGCTCGTTAAACTTGGCATATCGAAGTTTGGAAATTTACAACAGGAAATTTCAAGTTATATTTATCATCCAAATTTTCACATTAGATTTATCATATTTAACAAACCAAAAGCGATAAGCAGTTTTGTTAGGATGATTTTTTTTTTAAAGATATGAAACTACAGTTCAATTAAGTGAAAATTGTTTGGGAAAACAGCTACTTGTCAAAATTTTATCAAAGAATCTAATGGACAAGTAAACAAATAAAATTTTCATTTTTTGAACATGCGTTTCTTCAATCCTGAGTAGAGTTCAGGTTCAGATTAAGATCTTTCAAGGCTCTGAGTATTTAAAAGATTTTTTATGCTTCCACATTATGTTTACGTTAGTTTTTCTTTAATCTTTCTCTGTTTCGAGCCTACCAGCGGCCAAGCGGTAAAGGCGTTGAACACACGCATTCGGTTCGGGATTTGAACCCTGGCGAACGGGCTGGCTGCATGGGCGTTTCGTAGTTTCCGCCATGTGTAACGTGCATGCGAGCCAATTTCCCATAAAAAGTCTTCCACGAAGTTATCTCTTCCCTTAGGCAGCAGACCTCGAATATTTTCCGTAATTATATACAACAAACCTTCTCTCTGTTTTGATTTAGCTACACCATACATTCCATGATAAAACCAGCCCACCAGCGACCGAACGGTAAAATAGCTGAATACCGGTAGTTTCGACCAGGCTTCGATTCCAGGCGAAAGGGCTGGCTGCATGGACGTTTTCGTGGTTTTCTTCACCTGTAAACGTGTATAACTTTTTTCTTTCATTGAAAAAAAATCGGAAATTATGTTTCATAACATATTACTATTTCAATTTCAGTATCAAGGTATTCAAAAACTGCTAGAATAAAAGATATTTTAATGCATGACACAGGGAATTAAAAACATTTTAATGTTATTTTTCTAAAAATCATAATTTTAACACATTATCTTTGCATTTTTGATAAGGAACAATATTATTGCATTTGTTAAAAAGATGTCATGAAATTCACATACCACCAGAATAGGTTTGAATTATGGCAAACATAAAGAATGCTATTTGTTTAAAGAAAGGAAAGCTTTCATGCAGGATCACAAATATTCTTATAAATTACACGCACACACACACACACACACATATATATATAAAATTCTTCTGCAGGTGAAAGATGGAAATATTTTGAGGATTTTCTACAGTTTTTGCCTGTTTGAACTAACAAGAAATTACAGTTTCTACAGTGTCGGATATATTACTTGAATTATAAACGGGACTAAATCCTGCAGTTTTATAACAATATACTTAATTCAAATAAATAATAACAGATTTGTTAAATTTAAATCCAAGCACTCAAAACTAGGAAAAAGCGTTCAGTAACTTATAACTAGTTTATCAAATGTTTACCAGAAAATTCAGTTAGTTATGAATATCATACTTGCTTTTCACATTTATTAATGACATTAATAAGATTTCAAACAACCTGAATATCAGTAATATCTTGAACATCATAACACATGAAAAAAAAATGAAATTTATATATCTGAAATTAACACATTATAAAATTCAATTATTATATATTCATTTATTACATTTGTGCACTAGTATCAAATTCCAGTGACAACACAACTCTTCCCTATCAGGGTAAGGACTTTTTCTTCAACATATGAAAGTTTCATATTCGCATTTGGCCCTCCTCCTGTACCGAAATGATTATTTTTTATTTCCGCTGACTTCTTTTTTGTGCAGCTTTTCAAATCGATCCATTTGTTTTTTACTTGTTGTCCATTCCTTTTGACTCCTAACCCAACGGAGTTCAGAATCTCCGCAATTTCACTCCATGCTTCGTTTTGTTCTCTTAAATTAGCTACGATTTTCCTAATTCTCCACTCACAAGTTCTTTGTAACTCTCAAGAGAATTTACAACTTCCAATTCTCGCATAGAGCAATTACTTGATCTTTGCATGATTTTAACCGAAAACGACACGATAATATTCAAGTTCCCTTCGCTTATCGAAAAACGTGAGTTTGTTTACAGGGATACACAATTTCATTTGACAATAGCAACTGTTCATCGGCTATGCTTTCCAATCTCGAGAGATAGCTGGTTTCCAACTGCTATTTTGACGTCATCGGTTGCGAGGTGGCAAAAGCGTCGCAGCTGAATTCGCTTTACTAGGCTCTGTTAGAAACGCCCTACTGCGCTGAAGAAACTGCGATTAGCAAAGCTTCGCTCTTGAATTCGTAAGTTAATAATAAACTGCTCAAAACAATTAAAGGATATTGTGGTTTCAGCTGATTGATACATGGTCGACAGACGTAGTAGGTTATATGAGAATAAATTACACATGTTTGGCAGAAAAAAATGCATTTTATTGCGCATTTGTGTACAAAAGGAAAAAACGCAATTTGTGCATATAAGAAAAAAAGAATGCGAAAAGATGTTTCCTTCAAAGGAAATCATTTTCAGTTGGGGGTGTGGTTTCCACGGACGGCCAGCAACGTTGAACACCTTTGAGGCATGAAGTCAATGAGGCTATTAATCACGAGTTGGGGGCATTCTGTCCCACTCTTCCAGAAGAGCTCTTTCCAGTTCTTGGAGAGTTTGTGGGGGTAGTTGGCGATTAGCAACTCGTCTTCCTAGAGCGTCCCAAACGTGATCTATTGGATTCATGTCTGGAGAACACGATGGTCAGTCCATTCGTACGATTCCGTCCTCGAAAAGGAAATCCTCCACCAGGTTAGCACAATGTGGCCTGCAGTTATCGTCCATTAAAATGAAATCATCTCCGATTGCTGCAGCGTAGGGGACTACAATAGGTCTGAGGATCTCATCCTTATATCGGCAACCAGTCAGAGGTCCATCTCGAATGATGTGGAGGTCTGTGCGCCTTCAGTGGAGATGCCACCATGCACCAACACGTCCCCACCGCCAAATCTGACACTTTCGTGCACGAACGCAGGATTATTTCTACTGCCACGGTCCCTCCAGATGAAAATACGCCTATTATCAGGATAACCTGTGTTCTGGGCCTTATGGGTACCAGACGTTAAATACTACAAAATTACTAACTGTTACAATTATATCCTGAAATTAAATCATTTGCCTACAATAATCTCAAAAGACCAAATCTGTTTATTGCGTTGTGTGAAGTTTTTTTCAAAAGAACTAATCCGAACAACCCCTAAGACCAAGCAGGAGTACTGGTGTTATGGACATTACACAATATAAGAAAATACTCTGAATCAAATAGATAACCAAGAATATTTATTACAGCACTATAAAAAAGGACATGCAATCTTACAACTTAAATTTCCACTATGGTACCGGGATGACAACTATATAAAAAAAATGCATTTAAAACTAATTGTATATTTATATTTTCAGTATTGTACCGAGATGACATAAAAAAATATTTCACCGTAAAAATATTAAATTTTTATGCAGTTTATGAAATTCTGCTGGCCAGCATAAAAATACAAAAAGGAAATTTTAATGAACCACCGAGCAAGGTATCTTAAGTGTTTACTAATATTGATAATGATTACTTCGTTCAAAAGAAATTTTTTAATTTTCACAGGTAAAGAAAATTACATACATTAAATAAGTAATCCCTTAGGCAGATTGAAATTCTTTACTATTCATGTTGTCCCGTTGGAGAAGAATTATTGAAATTCTTTACTATTCAAACTAGCAACCTGTCTTGCCAATTTGGCGAGATGCACTCCAAAAAGTCGCAGAAAACTGTTGACTTTTGTTGAAAGGGTCACCATTTTAGTGAAAGGAGCAGTAGAACCGGAGTTCATAATATCAGAAGGAAAAGCCTTCAGTGCAAAAATATATCTTTATTGTCTTTATGTACATATTTATGTTACGTCCAAAGCCCGAAGTTCGGCCAGTTCGCGTTTTGGCCAGGAGGTTTGGCCAAAGTCCGAAATACTTGCAATTAATATTGTATTTTATACTTTGGCCGGCCATTTCGCGAAGTGGCTGGGAATTCTTGGCCAAAGCCTGATGTGATAATGGTAGATTGAGTCTATGGAGCAGAAAAAGACTAAGGATCACCCTTAAAGGTAGTTGACAAATTGAGTACTCAATTTGCCTCTGTATTCATACTCGATACGCAACGCATTTGCTTAAGATATAATTCGTCATTTTGAAGGGCGCAAATCTAATCTTCACACTATCACATTGTTACAGCATATGCGTTCACTGAATAGTTTCTACTCGTTGAACTCACAGAAGTACTCATTTTTAAATACTTCATTTTTAACAGTGTGTAAAACCATCTGCCCTTGATTTCTTTTTTCCCAAATTGGCCGGTCAAAGCCAGAAATCAACAAAAAGATTGGACATTCGCCGGTAAGTTTACAGCAACGTTGGCCAAAATGCGAATTGGCCGATTTCGGGCTTTGGCCGTAACATTTACAAAAAATGTCACTGGGACTAAAAAATGCCACTTACAAGCGGCAACGATAGCGAGATCTCCAACTAAACTGTATTCTAAGAGAGTCTGTAAAAGTGCGTAGGCGACGTTGGACGCGGGAAAAAATTAGAGCGCCGAAATAAGCGGCGGCGGAGTAGACAAATCGTCGCCAGTGGTTTACCCGATCAAAATTGTAGGTAGCTAAAAATAGAACAGCCCCGCAGAATGCTACAGACTCAGGCTCACACTATCTATCGTTCATCGCAGCATGTACTGCGTACGATGAAAACGGCGTTGCCTTAATATTTTGCTACTTCAACTTATATTATTTAAACCGGCAGTATCCCTTGCAGCTCCCTTAACTTGGATCAAGTATAAGTAAAGAAAAACCCATGTCGGAAGCAAAAAAGAAGAGGCGGCAGTACAGTGCGGATTATATAAAATACGGATTTATCGAAAATCCCTCAAATCCATCATCTCCATTGTGCCTTATTTGTCAAAAAACATTTTCGAATGAAGCGATGAAACCTTCTAGGCTTCAAGATCATCTTAATAAAATGCATCCGGATAAGAAAGACAGAGATATGACCTATTTTCTAGAGATAAAAAAGAAGATTGAAAATCAGCCAACTATATCAAAATTATTTTCATCAGCTTCTAAACAAGACGATGACGGACTTCGAGCTTCGTACAATATCTCATTGTTGATTGCTAAAACAGGCAAGCCACATACTATTGGGGAAGATTTAATTTTACCAGCAGTTAAAGAAGTAATAACCACCGTGCTCCATAAACCAGCTACAGATATTATCCGAAAAATTCCTTTGAGCAATAATTCTGTGCAAAGACGAATTGATGAGATGGCTGAAAACATTGAAGAATCGTTGTGCAATTATCTGCAGACTTGTCAATTTTCAATTCAGCTGGATGAGTCCACTTTACCAACCAATGAAGCATTGTTATTGTCGTACGTGAGGTTTATCAAAGATGAAAAAATATGTCAAGAAATGTTGTTTGCTACCAATTTGGAAACAGATACAAAAGGAGAAACCATATTTGATACACTGCAAAAGTTTTTTGACGAAAAGGAAATTCCTTTTAATAATATTTTGTCGGTTGCTACGGATGGCGCACCGGCTATGACAGGGCGTCACAAAGGCTTCATAGCATGCTTAAAAAATAAAGTTCCGGACGTGCTTGCTGTGCATTGCGTAATTCATCGACAGCATTTGGTTGCGAAAAATTTGAGCGAACGTCTCCATACATCACTGCAATATGTTATAAGAGCAGTTAATAAAATCAGAAGTAACTCGTTGAATGACAGATTATTTAGTCAGCTTTGCATTGCAAATGATGAAGATTTCAACCGATTGCTGCTTCACACAGAGGTGCGCTGGCTTTCAAAAGGTACTTGTTTGACTCGATTTTACAATCTGTTTGAATCTGTGATAGAGTTCCTAGGAAACAAAGACACGGAATTGCGCGACAACCTCATCGCATCAAAAAACGATATTGCGTACTTAGCAGACCTCTATAAATTGTTTAATGATGTCAATCTCCAACTTCAAGGAGAAGACTTAAACTTGATTAAGACTAAAAATAGCATTGCTGCTTTCGTGTCTAAACTGCTATTATATAAAAGAAATATAGGCAGACGTGAATTCCATACCTTCCCATGTTTATCAGCAGTATCATTCAAGCACGACGACTTGCTTGTTTACTGTCAGCACTTGGAAAACCTCTACAATGACTTCAAGGAACGATTCGAGGACATTTTAAACATGGACATACCAGACTGGGTTTTGGATCCTTTTTCCAATGTCAACACAGCAGGACCATCTCAGTTAGAAGAAGAACTGATAGAACTGACGACAAATGAGGAATTAAAAATTAAATTCAAGAATGGCTACCAAGAATTTTGGCTGCAGAAGTCGATTTCGCAATTGTATCCAAGATTATGGTCGATTGTGCAACGATTTCTGCTAGCATTCCCATCTTCATATTTAGCAGAACGTGGATTTAGTGCTGTAGCAACATTGGTAACGAAAAAGAGAAATCGGCTCCATGTTACTGAACGCGGCGATTTACGATTGTTTTTAAGTAAAATCGAGCCTGATATTAACAAGCTTCTTAAAATGCATCAAATTCAGCCTTCTCATTAGTTAAGTTAGAAATTCGATGCCTTTAAATTTTAATAAAAATACTTTTTAATAATAATTAAGTATGCCTTTTGAGTGTTCTCTGAAACTGTCAATTTATTTATTTAGAAAGCAATAGTTTATTATGGATTATTTCGTATCATCAAAACCCCTGCCTGTCCTTATAACAGGTAAGCTAAAACTTTTATTTTTCTTTTTAAATAACGAAGAAATTCAGTAGCGTTTCAATTCCAACAACATTCTATCTATTAGTAATTTTTTTTATTTAATTCTTGTTTTCACCATGCATTATGTACGCTCTTATTTCTCTAGGGGGGCGGTATTGAAATATTCACTAGAAAAGGGGGCACCAGTTCGAAAAAGGTTGGGAACCTATGGTCTAACACATACCATCGGTCGGCGAGCATACAGACCTACCCCATGGAGCCGGTTTCGGACAGTCTGAGTTGAAATCGTGGCGCCAGTAGCCGAGCGAAGGTGTTGGAGAAGAGTAGCATTTATATTTCGGTGTCTCCGAGCCCTTAACACTAAATAACGATCTTCATTGGGCGTTGTTGCCTGTCTACGACCTTGCCCTGGTCTTCGGCCTGCACTTCCAGTTTCCAAAAAACCATTCCAGATCCTGGAAATCACACTATGTGACACTCCAATGGCTTGCGCTACTTCGGCTTGAGTTTGGCCCCCTTCTAACCTACGAATAACTCTCCAAGCTTCTGAATCGGTTAAATGACTTCGCTGAGACATCGTACTCATCGAAAGAAAGCAGTCACTGAATGCCGATCATCCTTGTCTTCATTGTCTTTTATTCAGTTGGAGTCAAATTTCATTCGCTGTCGCTGAAGCGACGTTTTTGACGTCGAACTCAAAATTAGCATACTCCACAGTTTAAGAATCAGAAAAATTTGCACTTGTGATTCTCTTCTTCCATTTTCGGCAAAAAAAATTTCGCTTATATCTTTATTTTATATAAAACTTACACTATCCTTTAATTGTTTGGAGCAGTGTATTATAACACAGTCACCCCTCAACAAATTCTAGACAAGACTGCACTCGCACGATTGCATGAATCAACCAACTAGCGCAGGGTAGTGTGCGCATCTCGTGCGCCAACCATAGATAAATAACAACCAACCTCAAATATGATATGTGGCGCAAACGTTGAGGAAACCATCATCAGACGTTAAACGGATTGCTGCTGTATTCAGCCAGGTTAAGTGAAGTTACGCAAACTAAATAGAACCTCTTTTAAATTCAAATTAGATTTAAATTTTCACATAGTAAAATAATTTTAATATTAATAAAAATAATTTGGCAAGCCGCCAATTGGACAGCCCTGATCAGTATTAAAAAAAACTTTTTAAAGTAAGACATCATTTTTTAGATTTTTAGACGTTATTTTTCTAAATCTTCTGAGAGTTCTGAGATTCAAGATTTGAATAGTCTATCCATACAGGAGAAAGTAAAGAGTAAGACATCGTTTTGTAGACAAAAAGTGTTTTGGGGACAATTATTTTGGGATGGTTTGTTATTAAATAAACTGAGGAATGTAAAAAGTAAAGTAGGAAACTGGGAGACGACTAGGAACTGAAAGGAGGAAGTCTTGTTAACAGGCCTAAGGATTGGTCACTCTCGAGTCACACATAGTTATCTTTTGAAGGCCGAGAGTGAACCTCTTTGTTCAAACTGTTTAATTGTATACTGAGCGAGCGTCATTTACTAATTGAATGTCTGCTTTTTAACCAACTTCGTATCAAGTATTTTAATGATCGCGACGTGCCTTTTAACCGTATTATCGGGAAAGAGGACTTTGTTTCAGTACCTGAAAGAGACAGGTTTTCATTGTCTAATTTGACTTACTTTTAATGTTGTTACTTGGGATTTTAATGTGCCATACTTTGTGTTTTTTTATTCATGTTTCATAATTGAAAGCATGCGAGTTTTATGTATCATGTTACTTCAGATTTCATCATTTTCTCTTATCAATCGGTTTTAGAAGTGTCATCGAGTGTTTAATTTGTGCTTGTTTGTATTTTGTGTTTGTGTAACTTTAAATTCTGATGTTTTTTGACGTGTTTTTCGGCGCATATAACCTTAAAGGTTTTGCGCTAGGAAATCCATCACCATCACCATCAACTAAACAAACCGGAACAGGATTTCCGTTTAAATACGCTATAAAAGAGACAGACCTGAAACTATTTCAGCCATTTCATTTGTGTCACCATCATGAATACCACCATCTTGGGAAGAACTGTGGTGATACTCTTCAAATATCACTCGGTTATATTCAGCATTTGTATTATCAACGGAACTTTATACTTCAACTTAGCATATATTTTAAATTTTACCGATCCTCGTGTCGCTCCTTCATCAAAACGTTTCTGTCAGAAAATCGACTTTTCTTCCTCGTTGATATATCTTATTAGACTTGCCAGATTTCAGAAATGCTAAACCGGGACACCGGAATGCTTGCCAGCATCGTGATGGGTTTTTAGAGTGTAGTTTATTCTCAATGTGATGAATAAATGGTTACTTAATAGAAACCTAAACCATGGGTAATAATAAATGCACAAGCATATAAATTTAAACATTTTATTTCTTACATGCTAATGTTTATAAGTTACTTATGAAAGAAAAAACGTTTTATAAGAGGTATAAAAATTTGAAAAATATTTACATGTACTTTTCATTGGCTAGGACTTTTTTAGAAAATCTTTTTTTTTTTTTGGTTTTAATTTTGTTGCCCCTCAGGGGCTCACTCTTGTGAGTACGGGTGTGGCAATCCCGAGGTACCCTAGCCCTTCAGGGGATCATCTTCTTGGTGGGACGGGTGTCACGATCCTGGAGCCCCAGTGATCTATCCTCTTTTCCGTCTCCTCTCCTCTGAGCTGAAACTTTCGTCCTTCCTTTCTCCCTTGTGGTTTTCCTCTTCGGAGGTTGGGGCTCGTTATGAGAGACTAGAACAGCCCTTGTCTCTAGTTTTCGAATGACGAGAAAACTGCCCACGTGTTTGCCGTGCGTGGAGACCCGTGTCGCTGGAAAGGAGGGTCCTGGTAGTTGAGGGGCGAGGTACTGTCCCCAACACACTGCTTTGGCCTCTGCTTCAGCTAAACGGGTGGCACCTTGTCGTCCTCACGGGTGTCAATCGGCTGGTCACTAGTCCTTGTGTCAGTGGCTTGGGGATAAGCTCTCGGGAGTTCCTGCTTTCGGGAAAGCCGACTGTGGGGCTTCAGTTTGCGTATAGGTCTGGCTAGCCCTAACACAGGAATCTGTGTTCCCTTGTTGGGCTCCGTGGTGGGTGGGGCGGTCGGACCCGAATCTTCTTCCTTTCATTATGGAAAACCACAAAATTTATATTATAAGTCATCCAGAATCTAGTCCTGTCGTTTCGAATCCGCCTATAACGTCAACTAATAAAAAAGCACGTACCGATGCAAATGCCAAAGAAATTAATTGTCCTCGCTTTCTTGTTGTTTCTAGTCCTTCTGGTGAATTACAAAAGATGTCTCCCTTTCTAATAAGCAAGTACATTCATTCATGTGTTGGTGAGCCACGGAACATAAAGCGTCTCCGTTCTGGTGACCTGCTTATTGATACCGTTTCGGCCATCCAGTCTGCTTCACTTTCACGTCAAACCAAACTTGGACAAGTACCGATATCTGTGTCAGAACACAAAACACTCAATTCCTGTAGAGGTGTTATCTCGGAAACCGACCTTCTGTTTGTTCCAGAAGAAGAGTTCGTCTCCGAGTTAGCTGACCAAAAGGTTTGTGCTGCTAAGCGGATCAAGATGCGTAAGGCAGGTCAGTTGATCGACACGAAACACGTGATCCTGACCTTCAACTCGCCTGATCTGCCGAAGAATATAAAGGCTGGGTATCTTAACTGCCCCGTAAGACCATATATCCCAAACCCTATGCGATGCTTCCAGTGCCAGCGTTTCGGCCATTCCAAGATATCCTGTCGTGGCAACCTGACGTGCGCTCGATGCTCGTTGGTTAGTCACGATAGTGAAAATTGCTGCGCTGCGGCCTTGTGCATTAACTGCAAAGGAGACCATCCAGCATTTTCTCGTTCTTGTCCAAAGTGGAAATCAGAAAAAGAAGTTCAGGCAACTAAAGTTTCTAGGAACATCTCATATGCTGAAGCCAGAAGACTAGTCCAAAGCACACAGCTGCGACAAAATACATCTTACGCAACTGCTGTTAAATCTTCTCGTACAGTTGCCACCCAAACATCTTTCGTTACGCAGCCTTCACCAAATAAATACCAACAGCTGACAGGTAACCAGAAACAAGACAACCCCACACATACTGTACAAAAAAAAGACACAGTAATACAAAGCAAGCCGAAAAATATCGTTAAAAAAACAATTGATAAAAATAGAAACCCCAGCAATAGCTCTTTTGATGGGATGATTTCTGAATCTGTGGATTCAGACAATATGGAAATAGAAGAGGGTCTAGAAGTTCCCATGCATGTTCTCCCATGGAAAACTAAAAAGCAGCACAGAAAGAACAAACAGAAATCATAATGGCCACCCTCGTCTCATG
>KK117830.1:23981-38261 GCA_000611955.2 Stegodyphus mimosarum
ATCAAATACTAAATATATTATTTTTAAAGAAATAATATAGCGACTATAATGTATGGAAAAATTTAACACTTTATGGGGAATTGTAAAGATACGCAATATTTTCAACTTCAGTGTGTCATTTCTTGCTATTTGAAGAATCGTCGTATATTTAATTTATTAAGGATAAGAGAGATTCTTGAAAAGCCCAGTTTTATATAACCATATCATTTTTCATTAAAAAATTCCGGTTTATTACTATGAAATTAAGCTGCAATTTCTAAGTGACATATCAAAAATTCCTCATTGCAGTCATCATGCTAAAAACAAGTTACGCAGATTCTCTTTTGGATATAATGATTGCTTAAAATGTTCGAATTATATTTCTCCCTTTCAAATGACTGTTTATGCTTCTGCCTAGCGTACTGTAATTTGATTCCATCTCTATACCCTCAACTGATTCCAAATCAAAGAAAATAGCCAGTAACTATTACCAAAAACGTGGGTTTTAGCTAGAATTCCAAACCGAAGCGTTCGTTTCGCTGGACCAGCAGACAAATTCGGTACAGCCGATCTACAGAAATTCATCATTACTTTCAGGTAATTTTTAAGGTGAAATGATGATTCTATTTCAAAGAGTCTTTCCTTTATTCGTTATTAGACTTTTAGGTAGACAGAAAATTCTGAGCATTTCATTTTCCATGAACATCGCATTGTTACACACATCCTTTGCATTAAGGAAACTTGTATAAAAATTTTCTAGTAGTACATTAAAAATTTCCAGTCTTTTCTTTATTCGTTATTAGTATTTTAGTTCGACAGAAAATTCTGAGCATTACAGTTTCCATGAACAACGTATTGTTACGCACATCCTTTGCATTAAGGAAACTCGTATTAAAATTTTCTAGTACGTAGTACAATAAAATTTCATTCTCGTATACTTAAAAAGATGAAGGAAAATAAAAAAAAATGTAATTTAAACAACTTACGGACATTGCTCGTCGAACTCTTTCTCGTTGTTTGGAAACACAAAAGGCACTCCAGGATCACATACTTCCCAACTCTTCTTCTCGCAAATGTCGTCCGTTCCTAGAGCTGAGAGATCAGAAAGAATTAACAAATTTCTTTTATTACGTAGGAAAGGCAACTGTTCGATTCTGCTTGACTTATATTTTACTTTCAGGTTTAAATTTCCCGATAGAGAAGTTGGCAAAAAAATTAGAGTTTGAGACAAATTTCTCAAAGAGGCTAAAACAACTGGCGACTGTCTGATATTGGAAAATATATCCATTCTCAATTAGATCGTTGAGAAAATCCACACAATCCTTTCTAGACAGTAATTTAAGACAATTAAGCTTTTTCTAGTATCAGAAGAGGTAATTTATCCCAGTCCTCTTGAACAGCTTTCCGAAATCCAAAAAAGGTTGTAGGTCGACATCTGAACAAACCGCTATATAAAAGTCCCAAAAGCACAAACATCCACGGGTGATACAACAGGGGATTTAGCAGGAATAATGAGGAAAGGGTGTGGTCTTGATATCCGTTTCTTGTTCCATATGTCCCAGGAAATTTACAGTGGATTTTGATGTCTGATTCTTGCTTTGTCTTGCTTCAGCTCTACAGATTAATAACACTGTGCATGAACAGAAAGTATTTTATATTTGAAAATTAGGTTGTAGGGTTTATATTTATTTTAACTAACATTTATTTTAAGTTAATATTCCTTTCCTGCTTAGCCTTCATTTTTCCCTAGAAATGCCCGTGACAGAATATTTAAATTGTAGTAGCACGCACAGTTTATTCAAATTTAGCGAAAACTAGTTGAATTAAATAGTAGACGAAAGCAGAGTGTAAGAATCTTGCTTTGAACCTGCGCTGGAGATATTGCTTAGTAGAATTTAGATCAGCGCGTATCGGCCTGTGTGCCTAGGTTTGCAGAAGTGCTAGATTTCAACTGTTAAATCAGTAGTCTTGCTGAATATCAGCGATAATAAAAACGCGGTTAGTTAGGATCTCAAAGCCTCGTCGATAGGGTTTGATATTTGTTCATCTAGTTCTTATTTTCAGTTTAATTGAACCGCCGGGTTGGCGCAGTTCGTGAACGTGCAGTAGACGTATCTGTCATTTTAAAGATCAAAAATAAAAAGGGTTCTAACCCCTTCTTACTTTTCTGTGTATATCTACACATAGCAGCACTCACTATCACAGTGTCTGACAAGTTGGGGCAACGAGATCTTACAAGGTATATAATGTGTTCCAGATAATATGTGGAGTTGATCTTAACATTTTCTACAGACTCTTTATTTTCAATTTGCCGTTATATGAAAAACCACCAAAAATCATAAATCCCTTCCAAAAATCTTCTTTAGATTCTTTGAAATATGATTAAGATTTTTTGACAAGGAAGTTCCGCTTTCCGCAGAAGTTCCAAAAATGCTCCTCGAGACAACATTCCAAGAGACATGGTCATCACGATGGCAGGAAGAAGAGACAAGAAGATTTACTTACAACATCTTCCCAATATCTACTCTCAAGAGGCTCAAATGCAACCGACTCTTCCTGCAGGCCTGTACCAACCACGGGAAATTCCCAGCGTATTACAGACGATTTCTCAGACGGGACGTCAACTATTCTTGCGGTTTTCGCGAGGAAGACGCGGATGCACTACATTACCTGCTCTCCTATCCTCTGACAGAGCCCCTCCGACAGCAGTTCTTTCCTTCCGACTACATCACATATCCTGTGAATAGACTGTTCACGGACTATTACTGCAACAAGGGCATCTTAGAGATAATGAAGCAAGTGAATGAAAATAATTATATCCAAGAAACTAAAGATTAATGTAATCAACGAAAATATCTATTTTAAACGCTATCGAATGGATACGTAAGGATAGAATAAAGGTCTATTTTCCCCCAAAATATAATCAATTTAATATGTAATCAATTTAATAATTTAATGTAATTTAAATCAAATTGGATTCTGAAGAGATTTTTTCGTGGCGCCTGTACGTACTTATGTATGTATCTCACATAATTGAAAAACGAGTAGCCTCAGAACATTGAAATTTTGTACATAGGGCTGCTATAACATGTAGATGTGCACCTCCTCATTTGGTTTCAATCGGCCGCACCAAAAGTATATAAATATATATACAAATATATCCACTCTGTTAATCGCCTCGGTGAGCTCAGTTTTTTTTTTATCTTTATATGTTGGTAAATTGTACATTTTTTGCTTTAAAAATGATGGAATTATGTTGTTCTTATCTTCCAGTTAAGGTTTTCATATTTTTAGTAAATCTACATGCAACATTTGTAGAATTACCAACAATTTAAATTGTTTAAGTGTTCCTAATGGTTTCACTCATGGTGGCCTTATTTGTTTACATTTGAAAATTAGGAGAATAGTGGATTTGTTACCAATCTAGAGAAACTAAGTTTCGTAATAACAAAGATAACGCCGTTCGTTTGTTATTGCGAATTAAATCATGCTTAATCCATTCTGGAATTTATTCGAGGAAATAAGTTTTTAAGATTTACTTCGTAATTTTTAATATAGATATTTTGAGTTTTAATGTATTTTTGCCTAGTCGCGAAGTGAGAACTGAATTAATTGACTGAGAATTTGAGAATTACTGAATCGTCTGTGAAAAACTGTTTCTTTTAATTTTTTGGGGGGGGTAGGGGGAGGAATCTTGTTCCATTTCGTTTTAGATTTATTATAGTATTTGAATACAACATATGGCAACAATTAGATAATTCTTCAGATGATATGCGTAATTTTTGCGTACTCTGAGTTATAAAAATTAAGGAGATGTTACGCTGTCAAGTGAACGCCAGTGTGTCGCTATGGTAAAAAAATATAGTGAATTTTAAAGAGTGCATTTATTCATAGTGGTTTATGCGCTATCGACGAAGTAGATTTAATTCAATCCAATAAGTTTAAATGAAATACAAAATGCGTATAATTTAATATTCGGTACAAGGACGTCATGTGGTGTACACATCAAATTTTTTTTTATCACAGTCATTCAAATACAAGGAAATCTACAGCGCGTTCTACGCGGAGAAAGACGGTGTGTTTTTTCGCCTCTTTTTAAGATTCAAATCAGCATTAATCAATTTCGTTACAGATGACGCTGAGCATTTTAATGCTTTCGTTACTAGGCGGAATTTCTTTCAAAATTAAAGATTTTACCTTTGCAACATTCGTCTTTTCTTTCGATATGTATTTGGAACAATTTTTCCACTTGAAGCCAAACTTAGACTTTTTTCTGTTTTTGTCGACAGCATTATTTATCGTAGTTTTAGATATAAAACATCCATGGCTTTGACAGCAGGTATTAATAACTGGATACAAAAATTGTTAAAAAATATTTCCAAAGCAGATTTTTTTAATTGCAAAGCAAAATCACCTAAAAATGGAAGAACAGTTTTTTTTATGTACATAGATAATATATAACTCAAAATGTGAAATAATAAGTGAAAAAATCATATTTCAAACTGCTCCAAGAAAACTTTAAGCCAAAAGATGTAATTAAAATCTATGGCATGGAAGATAAAAAAATTATCTGCTGATATATGCAAACATTCGAAACTCGATTATAGTATGTTATTTTTCAAACGTTACGAAAATATTACTTATTCTAGATTTTAGTAAGCTGTAATTTTAAATTGTAGACAAAGACAGAATACGAAGTATCAGTTCTGAAAGAACGCAGTTATATCTGTTGCTATATTTGTTACTTACTAGGTATAAATGCAACGAAGGTTTAACAGTTTCTTTCTACGCGAAACGATAATTTTGAAAATGAAAGGAAAGTTGTATGATTGATCATAATGATCATAATATTATAATGCAGATAAATGTATCGTATAAGATGCGTTTTCGGAACATTCAATTTAGCTATCATTGATAAACTAAAAGAAACATTATATGTGTCCTTACAGCCATCAACATAGCGATATAGATTTCATGTGTAGGCGTCTTTTGTCGTCATTATTGTTAGTCAAATTATAGCAAATGCAAAAAAGATTTAGTGAGTGACTACAGAATATTTTACAGTAGAACAGTACTACAGAATATATCTTCGAAATTTGTATTAAATTAAATTCATCATGGAAGATAAATAACATTATACGCGATTTAAGAGATACACGTTTTATGTAAGAAAGAGAATTCAATAATTATTCGTTAACAAGAGAAGAAATACGTGTTTCGAACACGTGTTGTATTTTTCAATTTAATTTTTTAACATGATTTAAAAATACTATAGCCAGCAAATTAATACATTCCTTCTCATAACTTCAGAAAATGCTACAATTGTGAAGAAATTACACCTATTTCTTATTCTAAACATGTTGATACTTTAGTCAAAGAAATTTACATTTTAAACAACTTTTTCCGCTACCACTTCTACAAAAACTAGATACCAAATCTGCTTTGTAACTGCAAATATTGTTTTGTTAAACAACGTATACTTTACCGGCAGAAGCGACGAGCAAAATGGTTGCAAAGAGAGTCCACATGTTGACGGGACAGTCGATGAAGAAAAATAAGGATGAAGAAATTCTGAAAGCTTTATATATTTAGATAAAGCTTTTTTATACATACCTAATTAAGTTGCGGAAATATGTAGTCTACTTCCTTCGCGATCACTGTATCTGCCGGATGACCACTTGATATTACACATATATCTTAACTCTAGAAAACGTAGAAAGAGTCCAAAGAGGGTTTCTTTCAACGTTTTGTGTGTTACCTCTATTTATTAAATATCATATTATCCAAACTTAAACCATAAAATTCAGTTCAACAGCAATATCGTAAAATAATTTAAAATGAGTATATCTTTAAAGAATTTCCGATTCACAGTTCCGCCCGCTGGAGATAAAAAGGTTTTTTTCCCCGTAGAGTGAATGTTACCATTGCTCGCTTTTTTAAATCGTTGAGTTTGTTCATCAAAAATTCGTTTAAATTTTATAAAAGATGAAATAGATAATAAAACATATTCCAAATTTGGGCTTCCAGATGCGCATGTTCGGGTGGAAACATACGTTATTCAAAATTGCATGGCTCTAGGTACAGTTGTTTTATCACATTTGGAGAAATATTTAAATATATATATACACAGTCCAGTCACATTAATGGGACCACCACGTACTTTCCATGTCAGAGTTAAATAACCAATCACAGAAGGCAGGTGGCAGCACAGTGCAGTTGAGCATATATAAAGGGTGTGTGAGGGCTTCGGAAAACATTTCAATCGTTGGCGTAATGCAGAAACGAAGCGATTTATCCGACTTCCAAAAGGGCATGATCATTGGCTTTCGGGCCAAGGGTGGAAGCATTTCCGAAACGGCTGAGTTTGTGAACTGTTCGCGTGCCGCCGTGGTAAAAGTGTACCGTGCATGGCAAAATGGGACTGTCCAAAATCAGCGACGTGGCAAATGTGGTGCACCACGGGCCATAGATGACAGAGGCGAACGACGGTTGCGGAGATGCGTTCGGGCAGATAGACGGGCTACCGTTGAGCAACTGACCACCAAAATGAACCAAGGGGCTACCAAAAGTGTCTCCCAAAGTACTATTCAGCGAACATTGCTGCGTCTGGGCCTCCGAAGCAGACGCCTGGTTCGTGCACCTATGCTGACTGCTGTTCATCGACGGCGAAGGCTAGAATTTGCACGCCAGTACAGCAGCTGGACGTCCACTGAGTGGCGACAGGTTGCGTTTTCGGATGAATCGCGTTTTATGCTCCATCGGACAGATGGACGTTGGCGTATAAGGCGTGAAACCTCTGAAAGGAACCACCCTGCAACCATTGCCGGAACGGTCCAAGCTGGAGGCGGGAGCATTATGGTCTGGGGAATGTTTTCCTGGCATTCTCTAGGTTCACTGATCATTGTGGAAGGCACAATGGATCAATACAAGTACGCATCTGTCCTTGCGGACCATGTTCACCCCTACATGCGCATTGTTTTTCCTCAGGATGATGGCATCTTCCAGCAGGACAATGCGAGGTGCCATACAGCTGCCAGTGTACGTGCGTGGTTCGAAGAGCACCAGGATGAGTTTACCGTCCTCCCCTGGCCAGCAAACTCACCTGACTTAAACCCAATCGAGCATCTGTGGGACCATCTCGATCGAGTTGTTCGCGCCATGGATCCTCAACCGCGTAATCTAGCGCAGCTGGCCACGGCATTAGAGTCGGCATGGCTCAACATCCCAGAGAACACCTTCAGGGACCTATGTGACTCTCTTCCTGCACGTCTCGCAGCAGTCCGCTCTGCGAAAGGTGGTTATTCTGGCTTTTGACAGATGGTCACATTAATGTGACTGGACTGTGTATATACATTTATGCAGATTTCTATTTTAGATTATTTATAGATTGATGCAGATTCTTATTTTAGATTATTTATAGATTTATGCAGATTATTTAATTTCTTTAAATATAATAAAGGGCTGCAATATTTTTTGGCAACAGTTTCAAAAGTTATTCAGACTTTTAATGTTTCCAACGCAAAATTGCAAAACGAAACCCGTAGTCCTTTAGGGTCAAAGCCCCTTTGGAGTAAAAAAAAGGGGGGGACAGTAGCTTCTCAATGTTAGTTCAATTTGGTATGCATTTATTAATATCGCCTTTTTTATTACACGTACTTGGTTCCTTCTTTCCCAGTTCGAAATTTAGGTTCGCTCCAAATAATATTCACCCATTTTTTTATGATTTATCTTTAAAATTTGAATTTTTAAGTAATTTTTATAAATATTTGGAAAAAAATTTTGAATTATAACCAATAAACGTTTTACTGTCAACTTAAAGTAAATGTATTTCGAAGTATATCTGCACAAAATTAGAGCTTTTTATTCGAAACTTTCGAAGACATACGTAAATTTATATGTTGGCACATTTTGAAATTTGACGTATTTGGTTGAAAGCGATAATAACATCTAATGTAGTTTACGCAGTTTACTAAAATTATTTGAAAGTAGCAACGATATGACTTTTTTCCGCTCCTGCGCAATGGGAGGGATAGGAAAATAGTTTGCCATGTATTAAAAAGATCGCCAAGTGAATTATTCTTGTCGCAAACTGGAAAAAATGCGCGAAGTTAAATTTTTGAATTTCTCTGTAAATTTCGCATCAAAGTTTAAGAAATTTAATATTTAGTCATAATTTGAGTAGCAGAACCGAAATATGGAAAAAATTGGTATGTTATTTCAGAAATAACGCAATTTTGTGTCGAAATACCTATGTTAGAACAATCCTATATATAAATCATATATATGTATCCTAAGTCGCGCTTTCGAGACATGAAAAACGCAACTTGAATTTCGTCAATTGGCCCAGTAGAACGGGAGATATATAACTGTCTCCCCCCCTTTTTTGGCGCAGTGTACCTCGGCCTGTGGTATAAGAATTTCTCAGTTTAATAGTAAAATTAGATTTCAAGCAATTTAAAAGTGCGCATTGTAATTCTTTGCTCCAAATGAGTGTCTCAAGGGTAATTATTTTTTTATGCGAAAGGCGTACTAATTGCTGAATCAAAAAATATTTAACTTAGCGTTAAGTATTGGGTTGATAACTAAAGAATTTAGCAGGTCCAAATTTGGAACAATGTCTCAATTGTTAGGTATGCGAATAATGTTCACGCAAAAAAAAAACTATTTTTAGATTCAAGAATGTTCCATCTTGCAATTGTTCAAAATGTTTAACAGGTTGGACTTCAAAATGTTAAACTTGTAATTTGTAATGTTTTGTGTCAATGTAAATGTGTTCTTCTCCTATGGATCCCATCTTCACCAGCTGATTTAAGATCAAAAAGGTTTCTGCATCCCGAAAACGTCACCAAGAACTAGTTGGTTCCATACTGTATCATGCTAAAACGAATAAACCAGATATTTTACACGAAACGAATTCTTTACGGCAATTGAAAGAAAATTACAATGGCCCACTCTTAACTCTTTAATGGGCGGTGGTTACCACTTTTCTATTGAACGTCTTACTTACTCGTGTGAGTGATTTTCAAGACTCACCGTTTCTGAAGTTTCCTTATAGCTCACTAGAAGGCAATCAAGAAACATAAGCCAGTATTTGATGCAGCAATTCGTCTTCAAGAAAATAAGCATCAGCCATCGAAGACAACATCACAACGATGTGCACTCTGCAGCATCACGAAAAAACCTGTTAAAACAGTGTGGGAATGCAGCCCATGCAAAGTCCACTCCGCTTGAAAAAGAAAAATTGTTTCCATGAGTACCACAGAGACTGAATTGTAGGGATGTGTTCTGTGGGCGGTGGTCACTGACACTAACCACCAGAAGTGGTCATTATTTCTCACGCGTCTTGGACAAAATATGTATGATTGTCGGAAATGATTTGATTGTAACACCTGATATAGTAACTAAAACAAGAGTTTTGCTGAAAAAGTTAATTGCCTTTTCCTGCCCCTCAAAGCGTAAACTGGAAACGTAAACTCCAAGAACAGCGTTCACTGAGCTGATGAAAATTCTCACGATATGTCACCAGTGCCTTTGCATGAAGCTAAAGTGACTGTGTGGTGCTCTATCGCAAGCCTTTTCGTTTTCGGTGAGTACTTCTTCGAAGAGATCACTTCTACAGTTATGAAAATGTGCTCCACAAGTGTTCAGTAGACAACAATTCTGCAGAAGTACGTAACTACAGAACTGCAGCAGCGAAATGTCGTTAATAACATTGTACAGATGCAAGATGGTTGACCTCCACACGTCGCCACATGTGTTCACAAGTCCTGCAACAGCACTTGCAGATAACGTCATCTCCCGTACTCTGCAGTTTCTCGTCCACCGCGATACCTCCATCTTTCCGACGGATTCCTGGTTCTAGGGTCGTCTGAAATTTGAGGTGTATACGTAAGATCCACGAGATTTGTTAGAAATTGAAAGGTGCCATAAAATGTGAAGTTATATAGATGTCTCCTGCTATGTTACGTTCATCATTGTTCATCATAAAGTGTTCATCATATTAATAATATGCAATGAGCTGTAGCAGTCATTATAGTTCGTTGTTATATAGATGTCTCCTGCGATGCTACATCCATCATTGTTGCATCATCATTTTCATCATAAAGTGTTTCACTAAATCGTAAGTATCGAAGAAACGATGGAATTCCTGATGTTGCCGCAGCAACGCTTTCTTGTGTATTCTCTGCGAACAGCACTTTGCTTCCAATGTGCTGTGAAGCTTAACGTTTTAGCATTGCTCCTTTTATCTTTAGCAAGAGAAGAGATTTTCGGAAAAACGGTAACCCTCTTTTTATGTAAGTTTCCCTTTTGAGGAATGATTTAGCTTAACAAATATTCTTGCTTTAATAAAATAGGAAGAAATATTTAATATACAACAACCAAAAGTGGTTACAAAATGTAAACATTTAATTTAATACTGTTCTCATATAGACTCTAATATTAATTAATGGATTCGAAATGAATTTTTCTCTGTATGTGCCTCATCCATTTGCTGCTTCAGATTTCCAGTAGTAATTCTTCGAGTAGCAATTGTTGCTGGGTGCTGATTTCCATTTCTGGGATATCTTTTATGACCTCTACTCTCACATTTCTGGAGCATCCTCCCATCTGGCGCAGATAATCAACGCGGCGGGCTACTTCTATTATGGCATTCTTGACTGTCTTGTCACAGTGTGAAGCAGCAACAGCGGCACAAGTCACTTCATAAGCGTAGAGCCTGGGAAAAGAACAGTATATTAATTAAAATTTAATCAGAGCTGTGCAAAATGTTATGTATCTGTCTGTGTTTCAGATGCAGGTTACTGTGGAAATGTTGTCTTTCTCTGGCTTCAAGTGCTTTATTATTTTCCCGTGAAATGAAGTAAAAGAGGAAATGTTGTAATGTCTAATATTTTTGGAAGAGTTGGGCGGCGACCCAAAGACAATTTCGAGCACAATTTGGTATAAGATGCGGTCTTCGCAAATACACCTTTCACAGACTGTGTCAGCAACTGGACGCCACACCTCTGCGATGGAGAAGAATCAATGACGCACATCACTTTGTAAGGATTTTAAGTTTTACTAACGTTTACGTTATTTTAAACCTGCACTGTCTTTTCTTATTTTCTAGCCATAGTAAGCGCGAATAGATTTAGTTTATGCAAATGAGGTTGCAAACTGTAGAAGTATTTAAGACATGGCTTTTAGCCAAGAGAGAAGTGAAAGATTTCTCGCGGCCCTACTACGCGTGTGATTTTCGTTGTCTGCCTTTAAGGCCAGAACGTAGTTCTCGCTGATATTTGAAGATGTATTTTAGTCTTTGCATTCTGCTTACTACATACGTAGTATTAAAGGGCCAATCTTCGCGTTACTATTCTCTGTAAAGCATCTTAGTTCTTATTTAGTTAAGTTACTTTATTTCTTATTTTCTACGTTTTAGATCATAAGAGCTGGTCTCTGTAACCCGAAATGCGGGAGCGCCTGTACGCTGTTAGAATAAAGGGTAAATTGCACCCTCCTTATCTTTGCTTTATTTTCTACACACGCACGAACATAGCTTTGAGTAAGTTCCCTGTTTTGACTCAAAACTCCAGTTATGTGTGAAAAGTCAACTAGAAGGAATAGTAGTCCTGACAACTTTATAAAGTATTTTCTCCCTTCTTTCTGTATGCCTTCATGATGTAATAATGTTAGCACACTCGGCGCGTATCGAGAGGTCCATACTGGAATCACGGCGAGGGTATTGCTCATTTCTCATGTTTTCTCTTTTAAAATAACCCGATGCTTCTACAATGGAGCCCGAACTGAAAGGTGGTGGATTGTGATTCTCTACCAGCAGGTTAAGAGGGGAAGTATATAAGGTTATTGTGTAACGGCAGCATTTGGCGCGTTTCGAGAGGTCCAGGTTCGAGTCCCAGCGAGGACATTGCTCATTTTTTACATCTCCCGCTTTAAAATAGCCTAATGAGTCTTCAACTTTGTCCACATAACGGACAATGACAGTATGTTCCCTTTTTTTTTTGCTTAGTGGTTCAAGAACACGGACCCGATGCGTGCACTACAGATATTGTAGAGATATTTTAATGTCCGTGTCGTAGCACATCGATTTTCTGAGTGAAGCTGGTTGGTAAACGGCGGCTACGCATAACGCGTAAATTAATTCCTTTGATTTCTATTTATGGAGGGTTTTAGAAGTTAAAGTATTCGTAAGAGGTTGCAAATGTAACACAATGCTTGGCTGTTATCGCTCAAATGAGCTGTAAAATTTTGGAAGGCTTGTGTTGGGTGGTTTCGACAAAGGCAAAAACTGAGATATGAAATGATGAACACACTGAACATATTCTGTCTAAGTTCTCAAGTTTCATGATACATTTTCATGCATTCATTCTGCAATATTTCGATATTAAATAAATGCTTAACAAAAAGAAGGAAAAAAAGTTTATGGCATTTCGTGCGCCAAATTGTAGTTGGACTGTATGCCACCATGCAGACTAGGTCTAGCAGGCAGGGTCTAGTTACGGTCACCATGCGGGCACGGTCTAGTTACTACCGAAGGGACAGGCCTTCCTGTGACACACTTAGCAACACAATATTGGGCTAAAATGCCAACTGGTTACTTATCTGGTAGTATTTCTTACATTTGGTATAAATTCTATAATCTGATGCAGTTTTTTACATAAAATATTCCTCAAAATGTGACTTACTGTTAATAATTGCGGCTTTTTATGTACACTGCGGGGGGGGGAAAGGACAGTTCTATGTCTCCCGTTCTACTGGGCCGATTGACGAAATTCAAATTGCGTTTTTCATGTCCCGAAAGCGCGATATAGGATATATATTAGATTCATATATAGCATCATTCTAACACAGGTAATTTGACATAAAACCGGACTTTTTCTAAAATAACATAGCACTTTTTTCTCTATTTCGATTATACGACTCAAACTGTGCCTAAATATTAAATTTTGTAAAATTTGGCGAGAAAATTTACGGAGAAATTCATAAATTTAACTTGGCGAATTTTTTCAGTTTGAGCCAACAATAATTCACTTGGCGAACTTCTTAATACGTGGCAACCTATTTTCTTTCCCTTCCATTGTGCAGCGGAGGAAAAAAAGTCACATCGTTCCTGCCTTTTTGCATCGTGAATAAGAGGAAAAAAAGTCACATCCTTCTACTTTTAAATAATTTTAACAAAGTGCATAAACCGCATTTTCGTTATTATCGCTATCAACAAATATGCCAAATTTCAAAACGCTCCAATATATAAATTCACGTGCATCTTCAGAAATTTTGAATAAAAAGCTATAATTGTTTGCTGGCATGCTTAGAAATAAATCTACTTTAAGATGATTGTAAAAATTTTATAGGTTATAATTCAAATTTTTTTCCGAAAAATTAATAAAAATTATTTAAAAATACAAATTTAAAAAATAAATCATGACAAAATGGGCGAAATTTGTTTGGAATGAACCTCAATTTCGAACTGTCTAAGAAGGAATTAAATAAGTTTAATAAAAAAAGAGATATTAATAAATAAATATCAAATTCAATTAACATCGAGGAGCTAAAATTTGCAGAGCTAATTTTTGAAAATCTACTCGTGCGATTTTTACAAAACTTAGCAGTTGGGCATAATTTGAGTCGTAGAATCAAAATATGAAAAAACAATTCACACGCCATTCCAAAAAAAGTCTGATTTTGTGTCAAAACACTTATATTTGAACAATGCTATATATAAATCTAATGCATATCATAAATCGCGCTTACGAGACATGAAAAACGCAATTTGGATTTCGTCAATCGAGCCAGTAGAACGGGAGCTACAGAACTGTCTTTTTTGTCCAAAGGGATGTAGTCCCGAAGGACTATTACTTTCGTTTGGGCGTTTTGCGTCGTTTCACAGAATCCATTTTACAATCCTTTTTGGCAAAAAATGGCCTCATTCTGTGCGTATATGCACGTAGGGGGTGAGGAAAAGGGACAGTTCTTAATCTCCCGTTCTACTGGGCCGATTGACGAAATTCAGCTGCGTTTTTCATGTCTCGAAAGCGCGTCTTAGGATATGTATTAGATTTTTATACAGCGTTATTCTAATATAGGTATTTTTAAATAAAATAGCACTTTTTCTGAAATGATAATCTAATTTTTTTCAATATTTTGATTCTACGACCTAAATTACGCAAAACTACCAAGTTTTTGTAAAAATCGCAGGAGTAGTTTTTAAAAAAAGTAGCTCTAAAAATTTTAGCTTCTCAATGTTGATTGAATTTGATATATACACTCTTAGACAAAAAAAGAAAAAAAAAAAAAAATACGCAC
>KK117831.1:2128-17402 GCA_000611955.2 Stegodyphus mimosarum
TTTCCCTACCCCAACCTCTCGAGAGGACTTGCGGCTCGGCGCATATTTAGAGTGCTCCATGCCGCAAGGACACTGTACATTTACAAACATCCACGCCTTCTCTGGGATTTGATCCCTGGGCCTTCGGCACGGCAGTCAGCGACGCTAACTATTATACCGGGTGGGCGGCATTTGCTTTATTTAAAATTCCTTATCGAAATAGTTCTAAAAATCCTCTGTATTTCCATACATTTGTTTATTAAGTTCTTAAAAAAGAGGGAGGAGAATTCAGTCTGAAACTAATTAATGAAAGGCTTCACTAATCCGAGCATAATCAAATTTCGAATTTTAAAACTGGTCCAAGTTTCGTCACAATCCTGTTTATAAGCTCGTCTAACTTTAAATATTCCACTACGCTGGCTCAGTGCCATAGTTCTTTTTTTTGCCAAATTCGGAAAACGAGTTTAAATTGCAAAGGGGGTGGGAATGTTTTGATGCTATGTTTTCATATCGTCTGCCTTTAATTGTCGAGTTCGGCGTGAGAAATTGGTGAGCATCACCAAAAAACAAATAGCATGTTTAGTGCTAGTGTAAAAGAACCTATTCGTTATGTGTTGAAAAATAAAATTTCCCACAGTTTACTTTGGTGAGAAAAATGCTTGAATTATTTTTAAGCCTTCTTCTTCTTTTTTTTTCTTTTTTGTAAAGAAGGCTGTGCGTTTGATGTCATCAGTTGTAGGCTGCCCACAGAATAACAAATTCCAGTTCACACGCAAAGCTGGGAGGGTTAAAACTTTTTTCTTGTTTTTAATTTTGACCGGTTTTGGGGTAGTCATTTGAAACTCTGAAGCTCGATGGACTAGTATTTAGATTGGATTTATCTTGGTACGGGTACTGACACAACCGCGAATAAGACGAGTGACACTAGGAAAGAACACAAAGAATATAAAATTTACTTTTAAAAATAATTAAATGAAAATTTTCTAGTGCCTAATAGGCTTTTAATGTTCAGCCAAGAGGATAAAATCATTGAAAACTGCTTTTCACTAAACACTGGTATTTCGACCCAAGTTTTATCTAACGGCCAATGGCGTGAGCGGCTTGCGTGGGCGTTTTTGTGGTCTTCTCTATTAATTCCATTTACAGTTATGAATTTATATTGTATTATGGCAAAGCACACGAGAATTATCTGCCTAAGGGGAGGGGATGCTTTCATCTTAGAATTCCAAGGGAAGCTGGCTCGCATTTACGCCGCATATAAGGAAAGGTTACGAAAATGCCCGTGCAGTCCGCGATTTGATCAAACTATAATGTGATCTCGGTTAATATTCTGATTTGGATATTGTTATCAAATTTTCGAAGCTTTGCCCGTTTATACAGGAAAACAGGAAAAAGAGTCCCTTAATATCATCTACAATTCTGTTAATGTTATTAAGTAGTATTATAGAATGTATTTTTTGAAACTGAAGTAAAGTCGCCAAATGAGAGATAAAGTGGCCAGATTAGATCAAGTAAATGCAAAGTGACAGAGAAATGTCGCCAAGTAAGGTATCTAATGGCCAAACAGGTTGCTTTCGATTTTAGTCGATCATTTATTTTGACTAGCCTAAAAAGCAGCTTAAATTTGGCATACCTTTTGAATACTCTATCTATTTTAAGGATGATTAGGCGCAGTTCTCTCTTTTTCGGGAGTAAAATATTTCTGCACAAAATTTTTTACCCTGCTTGGGGGAAAAAAAAATCTGAAAGGTTTCAGATTTAAAATTACGTCCAAAGGGGCTTTTTTTTTTTAACGTTTTGTGTGCTACCTTTATTTATTAAATATCAGGTTCTTCGCTCTTAAACCATAACATTCAGTTCAACAGCAATATTGCAAAATAATTTAAAAATGAGCATATCTTTAGAATTTCCGATACACAGTTCCACGCGCTGGCGATTAAAATGTTTTTTTCTGTACAACGTTGCCATGCCTCGCTTTGAATCCTCGAGTTTGTTGATAAAAAATTCGTTAAAGTTTTACAAAATACGAAATAGATAATAAAACAAATTTCAAATTCGGGCTTCCAGATGCGCATATTCGGGTGGAAAATTATGGTATTCAAAATTGGATGGCTCTAGGTACGGTTGTATTCATCATATTTGGAGAAATATATATACATTTATGCATATTCTTCATTATTTAATTTCTTTTAATATAATACAGGGCTGCAAGATTTGTGTTGGCAACAGTTTGAAAAGTGATTCAGACTTTTAATGTTTCCTATGCAAAATCGCAAAACGAAAGCAATAGTCCTTCGGGGACTAAAAGCTCCTTTGGACTAAAAACAAAATAAATAAATAACAATAATATGTAAAAAATCTGAAAGTTTTCAGATTTTAAATTACGTCCCAAGGAGCGTTTTTTTAACATTTTGTGTATTACCTTTTTTTTATTAAATACCATGTTCTCATTTAAACCATAAAAGTCATTTCAAGAGCAATACCGCAAAATAATTTTAAATTGAGCATATCTTTAGAATTTCCGATACACAGTCTCACGCGCTGGAGATAAAAATATTTCTTCTGTGCAACATTGCAATTGCTCGCTTTGAAATCCTTGAGTTTGTTCATCAAAAATTCGTTAAAGTTTTACAAAATATGAAATCGATAATAAGACAAATTCCAAATTTCAAATTTGGGCTTCCAGATGCCCATATTCGCAGCAGGATTACATCATTCCAAATTGGATAGCTCTAGGTACCGTTGTTTTATCACAATGCGAGAAACATGCGTAATTTATGCAGATTCTTCATTATTTAATTTCTTCAAATATAATACAGGGTGAAAATATTTGGTGGCAACAATTTGAAAAGTGAAACCGACATTCAGAGTGATTCAACGCAAAAGCGCAAAACGAAAACAATAGTCCTTCAGAGACCCCCTTTGGAGTAAAAAAAAAAAGTCTGAAATGTGTCAGGTTTTATATTACGCCCAAAAGGACGTCTTCAATTCAACAGCTACATCACAAAAATATTTAAAAACACCAAAACAGCATATCTTTAGAATTTCCGATAGACAGTCACGCTAGCTGGGTATAAAAATGTTTATTTTCTGTACAGTGTTGCCACTACTCGCTTTGAAATTGTTGAGTTTGTTAATCAAAACTTTGATAAAAGTTTCACAAAATTTGAAATATATAATAAAACAAATTCGTAATTCAAAATTCGGGCTTCAAGTGCCCATGTTCGGTTGGGGGACTACGTTATTCAAAATTGAATGGCTCTAGGTATTGTTTTTTTTTTTTTCGCAGTTTTAGAAACAGTCATGCATTTGTGCAGATTCTTCATTATTTAGTTTCTTAAAATATAATACATGGCGATATAATTTGGTGGCAACAGTTTGAAGAGTGAACCAACGCAGAAAGTGAAACAACGAAAAATGCCGTTTTCAGACTAATAGTCCTTTGAGTCTAACGCTCTCTTTGTGTGTGGGGGGGGGGGCGGAATTATTATTTTTTTTAATGGATCGGCGTTGACAAATTCAGGTGCTCATGGAAATGCTGCATTGGGAAATATCGCTAGTTGTTATTTTCATATAAAAATGTAACTGGACAAAAAAGATCGCGTTGCTCTCAATTGAAATTTACCACCTGTCATGCAAGCTGTGCGTCAAACTCTGCTGGAACGAAAGAGTTAATGATTGGAATGCGTTCTAAACACGTAAAGGAAATAACTGCGTAGGTTCGTCTTCGCAGGGGGATGTATTATATTGTTACTCTTGCTGAGGGAATTTTATTTATTGCTTTTTTTCTTTTCCAAATTAATTCGGGATTCCGGCTTCAGAGTTACTCGACATGCGTAGTTTTCAAAATATTTGAATATTTATGTAAGTATTTACGTTTTGCTTTTACTTAAAGGTTTTGTATTTTTATTATTCAGCTATTATAATTCAAAAGCGATGCAATTCTCCTTTTTTCATGGTTCACCATGTTTTCAAACACTTGGGTTTTTTAAGTTTTATTCTCTAATTTTAGTTATTAATGTATTTTTTTTTTCGTTTATGTTGTTAATGACCTTTTCTTAAACCTGTTTATTTTGGGAAAAGTTATTCAAAGCGTTTTTGGTCAATATATATAAATAAAGGAAATCTGAAAGCTTTCAGATTTTAACCGTCGCCCAAAAGTGTTTGCATTAAGCATAATTTTCGTGCCACTTTGCCACATATAATTCAACAACAAGTTTTTAAAAACTGCATATCAGGGTATAATTAAAATTCCTGATGAAATTGGGCATATATTCTTCTATTTTTTTTCAGTCTTTTATATGGTTCATGTGTGAGCATCGTAAAATATCAAACATGCTTAGAATGTGGTAATTCTTCAATATTAAACAAAAAAAACTAGCCTAAAATAGTTGTTATAAAAAAGGACAAAATGTACACATTGAATCTAGCTTGTGTAATTTCATAAAAATACTGAATGTTTTAATTACATATATCATGGATTAAATTCAGTTTTATTTAACTCAAGCAGATTGAAAAGCTAAAAACAGTTGTTAAGTACTTGTTTATTGCTTTTAAATAGCTTAGTTTCTTTATCACCAACAGAAAAATTAAATTTGCAAGTTAGCCGTACTAGTGGCCAAGTGTTTTAAGACAGGTTAATACTGGTAGTTCGTCGTGGTTTCGGTTCGATCTTAATTGAACGACCGGCTGCATGGTTTGTTTCCTTGGTTTTACCCATGTGTAATGTGAATACGAGTCAGTTTCCATTAGAAAGTGGCTTTACTATATTCAAATAATTTAACCTAACCAAATATGAAAATTATATATTTTACTCTTTGCAGAATAGTAACGTACTAGTACATGAAAGAAAAAAGTATTTTATTTCTAGCACTGTTAAAATACATTGCTTTCAAATAGCCGAGATTGTTAATTATGTGTTATTCAAAAATTCGTTAAATTTGCATAAAATACGAAATAAATAAAAATAATAAATTCAAAATTCCGGCTTCAGGGTTCACATTGTCGGTGGCGTAAGGCGGTGGTGTCAACGCTAACTATACGCAGGCCGAATGCATAATCTGAAAACAGCTGTACGGTCTATTTTATTTTATTATTATGTTTTTAAACAAAATGAAAACTATTTATTATTAACAAACTTGTTAAATTCTTAACAAAATAAAAAATACTTTAAATATATTTGAAATTTGGTCTACTTGAAATATTTATAAAAAAAATATGAAAACTCTAATAGTAATAATATCGCAAGGGTTTTTTTTTTTTCGTTTTGGTTTTATGAGATTACGGCAAAGCCTCGAGGGCTATCTACCTAAGGGAAGGGATGCTTCGTGGAGGACTTTCTAAGAAAAACTGGCTCATATACACGTTACACATAGCGGAAAACCACGAAAACGCCCATGCAGCCAGTTCGTTCGCGAGAATCGAACTTCGGATCGAACTGCCAGTGTTCAGCGATTTTACCGCTCGGCCGCTGGTGGGCTATAATATCGCAAAGAAAAAAATTCAAAGTTAGTTTTGTTTTCTATCTGAAAATGGTTTGTTTTTCAAATATATGGACAGTTAAGGATTGTTTAAAATACGTCTAACAAGTTTAATTAATCCTTAAATAACTTACTTTAATTAAAACTAAAAGTAAACAAATTATGAAAATTTTCTAAGTTTTCAGAGAAGGTTTCTAAGTTTTCTTTAAAAAATTAAGAATAAATAACGACAGCCTAGTCCCTTTCTTTTATTTGTTAACTTTTTCTGATAATATAAATAAAAATACATATGTTTGTATGTACGGCAGTAATTATAAACCTCTTTTATTTCTTATTCCGGTCTGAGCAAAAATATTCCCAAAATTGAAATTTACGTAATTATGTATTTTAAATAAAAAATAAATAAATAAAAATCTGAAAGCTTTCGGATTTCATATTAGGCCCAAAGGAGCGTTTTTTTCATAGGAGATTCAAAGCGGGATTTGAAAAGTGATACAGGTATTCAAAGTCATTCGACGTAAAATACCGTTAGACTTTGTAACGTCTTTGCGCTGCTACGGTATCCAAATAATACAGTAAGAAATGTAAAGAAACCTCTTGCATGAAATATCCGTGCTCGAATATGCACGTGATGTTAATGGATTTCTTTGAAATCGTTTAGTTTGTTAATCAAAAATTTGTTAAAGTTGTACAAAATATGAAATAAATAATAAAGAAATCCCCTATTTGGCCTTCCAAATGCGCATACCCGAGTGGAGGACTAGGTTATTCAAAATTGGATGTCATGTCTTTTCACAGTGCGAGAAACATACATACATTCATGCACATTCTTCATTATTTAATTTCTTTAAATATAATGCAGGGCTCTAATGTTTGATGGCAACAATTTGAAAAGTGAGTCAGACTTTTATAGTGAACCAACGCAAGATGCCTAAACGAAATTAATAGCCCTTCTGGAATAAAAATAAATGAACTTAAAAAAATAAAACAGTTTGTTCTGAGTCAAGATCAGAAGTTACCGAATCTACAGTGATAAAATCTTGACAGAAACTTTGGTCACTGTATCAAAGAACAGCGGAAGGAGAAGCGTTACGGCGGTTAAAAACGCATACTTTTCTTCTAACAACTTTGTGTCGTCATTTAAATGTTTTAGTGGATGCTAAGATGTTGATGTTGACGTGGAGCGGTGGTTGACTGAATCTTTAGCAACAGACTTTGTCAGATGACATCATCCAAGCTGTTGCTAGTGAGGTTTACGATGACGATGACTTCGATGGCAGTGCGACCTCCATCATATCGCATACAGATGGAAGAAAAGTATTGAAAAGGGCTTTATGCTATGTGGAATACTAGGCATGTGCTTCTATCACTGAATGGTGGAAAAAAATGAATCAGTGTTTTAAACATTCCTATGAATGATGTAAAAAAAGTTTTGTAATAAATCGACATGTTTAATGAAAGCTTACTTTAACTATAAAAAGGTGCATTTCTGTCAAATAAATTTTTTTTTTCATTCTCTGCTTTAACCGGAATTTCGGTTAACCGTCTTATCCCCGGGGTCCCATTTAGGCCGGTTAAGAGGGAATCTATTGTACTAGAAATTATCTTCATCACGGATTGCAGAAATTATTTGTTCTTATTAATTTTCATCTGTGAAAACGAAAAGCTCATCATATACAACCGTATTCTCGAACAAAGCGATTACTCCTAGTACTAAAATTCATAACGAAGAATATTTACTTTTTGACAAGTACGAATAAATGTTTATAAAAACTGTACCTTAAAAGAATCTTTGAATAAAATTTATATCAGAATGTAAATTAATTCATTTATCAATTTTCCCGTGTGTTATTCGTGTTCGTTTTGAATGGTATAAACTCAAACTACAAATAATTAAAATGGTGAAATCTTTGCAACAAATACATAGCTGAAATGCATTCGCGGGCCGCATAAAATATCTTCGCGACCGCCAGTTTGAGACCAGTGGCTACACGCATGCATGCATACACGCATGCATGCATGCATGCATACATACATACATACATACATACATACATACATACATACATACATACATACATACATACATGCATGCATGCATGCATACATACATGCGGTCCACCAACGCCCGAGCGGTAAAGTCTCTGAACGCTGGTAATTCGGGCCGAGGTTCGAATCCCGTGAACGGGCTGACTGCATGGGCGTTTTCGTATTTTTCTCCATGTGTAACATATATACGATCCAGTTTGCCTCAAGAAGTCCTCCAGGAAGGCATCCCTCCCCTTAGGCAAATAGCCCTGGAGGCTTTCCCGCATTTGCCACATTGACCTAGCCTAATCTAACCTAACCTAACCTAACCTGAACACTGGTAGGTCGTTCGCGGTTCGAATCCCGGCGAAGGGGCTGCTGCATGGCCGTTTTCGTGTTTTTTCAACGTGTATAAGAGCCAGTTTCTCTTAAAAAGTCCCTCTACTTAGGGAGATAGCCCCTGAGTGCTTTACCATCTATATATATAAAGACGAAAGCATGTTTGTCCTCTAATAATAACTCAGTCATTACTATAGGTATCATCACCAAACTTTCTACAATTCTTTTCTGGGTCCTGGGAAAAGTCGACGTCCACTTTTTCCAAAAAAAAAAAAAAAAAAAAAAAAAAAAAAACAGAGATGTTGATTAAAAACTTGGAAAAACTATAATTTTCGCCCTCAGTTTTTCGAGTGGCAACAGTCTCGCAAGCTGGAGATGAAAATCTGCTTTATTTCGAAATTTGTTGCCACTGTTCGCTTTCAAACGAGTTGGTTAATAAAAAATTTCTATGTTTTGCGATGAAATAAAGATAGCATTGCCAAACATTAAATACATTATTCCCGATTCCAAAAATTCGTGGGAAGCCATTTCGACTCTTCCCATCTTCGTACGACTTTAATCAGCCGAAATATTAATTAAAAACTGTGAAAACGCTAATTTTCGCTTCATTTTTCTGAGTGGCAGCAGTGTCACGCGCTGGATATAAAAATGCCTTTTTTCGAAACGTGTTGCTACTGCTCGCTTTCAAAACCTAGAGTTTGTTAATCAAAAATCTGTAAATTTTACAAAATCTGTACGCATAAAGAATGACTGTCTGTGTGTTTGTTTGTTCGCTTTATTGATTACTGATCGATTATGATCCATTTTTTGCCACATTTAATGGATAAAAATTGAATATACGTAAACATTAGATGGAACTTGAGCTTTTATGACCATTTGATTAGAAAGACGAAAATCGTTAAAAACTGCGTGCCATTGGTGCTAATATAATGAGAGAAAATTAGGTTATTTTTCTATGGAAATTTTTTATGTGGGTTCCTTATCGCATCAGACTGAAAAATGTATGACTATGAATCGCATTTTTTGCATCGTTATTAGAGGAAGATCACAGCGGTATCGTTCTCTATGTTGCTACATGTATTACTCTCAATCTAACTTAACTGACATCCGGTACTTCCGCTAGTAAGGATGTAAACCAAACCATGCATGCATACATACGTACGGACAGGACAGACGGAGAAGGCAGATTCTTCATTATTTAATAAAAGAATTGGAACTGTTTCAAAGCCATGGAGCTGAGTCATCCCGCATGTTAACAAATAAGCGTAAAAATAAAAATAATTAAAAATAAATAAATCACAAATCCACATGTACAGCTATTCTCGATTTCGACATAAAAGCCCGAAACTTCCACATTTTGCACCCGGCATAGATGTGCGGGTACTCTTTGTAAGGGCTACCTGTGAAATACAGACGCACTTAAAGATGCTGCCATCTGCATTACCTCCCTCCACCAGAGCTTTCTTATAAGGGGGCAATGCAGGTATATTATTTGAAAAGGGTGATATATATATACCTCCATCTTCTATCTTACGCAGTACCAGCACAATTCGGATAAGATCTTCAGGCAATGTAGGAAATTCGACATTGTATGAAAGATTTTTTTTTCTCCTTATATGTTTGTATTCAAAAATGTATTTCCTTGATTTTTCATCTGAAGTTTATTTTTTGCTACAAACTTTTTTATAATAATATCTTGTAGCTATTCCGTTGCGAAGCGTAGTGAAAGATGGTTGATCTCCCTCATGTAATGTGCAGCAGTTCTGTGCAGTTTTTAGTTTTGCAAATCATGCGATCAAATTACAGAGGCTGTTCGCACATTTTTTAGACGATGTACATTGTATTCACAAAACTAAATTACGTAAAATTCTTGTGTTTTAAATGTTCTATTTGACATCCCTTATTCTGAACTATCTTTCGACACCGCAATTTCCAGGATAATAATGCCTTTTGAAGTGTCAGAAGAGGTAATCTATCCATTCTTCCCGAATAGCTTTCCAGAGTCCTGTTAGTTTGGGGACAACGTTTGGATAATGTAGTTTTTAAAAGTCCGAATGCACAAAAATCCATAAGTGACACATCGGGAGATTCAGTAGGGATATTAGTGAAGGGTATGGCCTTGATACCAGTTTTTTGTTCCATTTCTTTTAGGGAATTTACAGTGGATTTTGATGTGAGACTGCTAGCTTAGTCCCGATGGAGTCTCACAAATTGATGGCACTGTGGGTAAAGCGATGGTATTTCATTCAGAAAAATGGGCGATAAAATATGTTCCTGATAGTATTTGGAGTTAATCTTGACATTTTTTTGCACTCTCTTTATTTTTAACTTGCCATTATAAGAAAAACCAGCAACGATCATGAATCCCTTGGAAAAACTTTCTTTCGATTCTTTGAACCATGTACTTAAATTTTTTTCTCCCCTTTTATGATAATAAATGGCTCTTTTTTTATTACAGTCATTTAAATACACCCATGCTTCATCTATTGTGACAATTGTTTTCCATTTTTCTTTGGATAAGTGTTTCTCATATAGAATTCTGCAGCGTGTCCTACGTTGAGCGATATGCTTTGGAAGAAGACGACGCATATTGCGTTTTTTCGCTTTCTTAAGATTTAAATCAACTTTTATCATTTTGTTTACAGTGGACACCGAGCATTTTAATGATTTTGCAACTGTCCTTTGACTAAGGGGATTTTCTTTTAACGTTAAACAACGTACCTTTGCAATAGTCGAAGATGTCCGTTTTTTCCTTGAATACTTGTTTGGTATTTTTGTCCCACTGGAGGCTCCAATTTGACATTTGTTTCCTTTCTTGCTGATGATATTACCTATTGACGCTTTAGATATCACAAAACCATGACTCTCACATCGTTTTTGGATAACGGAGTATGCATATTTCTCTTCGGAAAGAGCGTAAATGTAGCCTTCGAACCACTGCTTTGTTAAATTCGCCATTTTGAATAAAAACAAAACTTTCAAGCCACAGACGATAATTTTGACTTTTAGAAACATAGTACAATTGCAATTACTTCTTTTGCAGCAAACGATTTTTTATTACCGTTTACCAAAATCGTCTAAAAAATGTGCGAACAGCCTCTGTAATATGGTAAATAAGTTCGATGTGCGTGAAAAAATAGTTTAAAATTCAATTAAGTATTCATTTAATACGCTCACCGGCGTACACATAAATGTGGCTGCGTCATGCTCGCAGAAATATTCTGCACATTATTGTGCCTACTTAGTAAAATTTATTGGGCTTGTAAAATAAAAACCACATGACTTCCTTGTACGGAATATTAAACTATACGCAATTTTCCTGCATTTCATTTAAACATATTGAATTAACAGTTAAAGAATTTTGAATTAAATCCACTGCGTCGATAGCGCATAAACCACAATAGAATAAATGCACTCTTTAAAGTTCACTATATTTATTTACCATGGCCACCCTTCGGCGCTAGGTTCACTTAACAGCGTTACATCTCATTCATTTTATAACTCAGAGTGAGCAAAAATTATAGCATCTGAAGAATTACCGCAAGTTCTATTCATACTATAATAAAACTAAAACGATGTATGAAAGAAATTAAACAAATAAAAAAGAAACAGTTTTTCACAGACGATTCAGCGCCGCTTACCTAACGCGCATGCGCTATTACTCATTAATTCAGTTCTCACTTCGCGGTAAGGTAAAAATACATAAAAATTCAAAATTATTTTCATTAAAAATTGAAAAGTATAGTAAAACGTAAAACACCAACTACAGTTAAAACAATTAAAAAAGCAATTTTTATAATTAAAATTACAATTTATACGCAAAAACCAGCTAATAACTTAAATGATAATTCCAGAATGATTCAAGCATAATTTAACTCGCAATAATAAAAGAAGACGTTGCTTTGATGTTGGGAAGCTTATTTCTCTAGGTTGGCAACAAATCCACTATTCTGTTAAGCTTCATATGTAAACAAATATGGCCGCTATCATAATCAAAAAATAGGCTTAGCCGCACTTAAAAAGCTTTTAAATTGTTGATAATTCCACAATTATTGCATGCAGGTTTACTAAAGGCATAAATATCTTAACCCAAATGATAAGAACAACATAATTCAATAATTTTTAAAGCAAAAAATGCAAATTTACAAACTTACAAAAATAAAATAACTGAGCTCATTGAGCCGAGTATATATATATATATATTGTTTCAAAAGAATGTAGTAAAGTTAAATTTAAATAATTCTCTTGCGCCATTGCTGCAAGGAATGAAATTTGAATTTAACAAAATTTTTATTCGTAAAAAGCAATTTAAAGTAAAAAATTAATTATAGAACTAAGTTTAAAAGAAATTATAAATAATTTATATGCTGCGAACTAACCTACAATATCATTTAAATTCTGAGAACATAAGTAAATCAAGTGCAAGTAGCAAAATCCATTAACAAATATAAAATTGTAATAAATTTTTTAAATTCTAAAAATAAAAAATATGCATAAGTGAATAATTGTTGAGCTGGCAGAAGACAGAATAAATCCTAAAAATAAAAAATATGCATAAGTGAATAATTGTTGAGCTTGGCAGAAGACAGACTTATCAAGGGGAAGTTGCCCTCAAACCTAACTCTTCAATTATTCAATTCGTGTTTCGTCATTTATGTAGGCAAGTGTAAAATTCAAAACCAAAAGTAAAATCAAATTATGTGACCTACCAAAAGCAATTCAAACAAGTGGAACTTTTAGAAAAGTAGAAATCAAAGCCAATACAAAACAATACCCTTTATAATACCAATTTTTTAGAAAACCAATTTAATTTAGTAACTCTTGCCCACAAAAAACTTCCCCGACACGAATATGCATATAAACAAAAAGATACAGAAACTATTAATATGCTAAAAATAAACTAGATATTAAATAATACTAAAATAATAAAGGCAAGTAAAAAGTAAGTTTTAAATTAAATTAATTAATTTACCATTATTTCTATTGGAGTGTGAACAAGTAGAAGTCAAATTAAGTGATGTAAAGTAGTGTTCCTTCTATTTATGAAAGAGGGCGCTAGTAAAAGGTAAAGTTGAGTGATAAGCTGTTGTATGTAAGAACCATTTAAAAAACTATTTAAAATTATGCTGCAAACTATATGTAATGTAAAAAGTGTGTTCTGTAGTTTAAAAAATTTTTAAATCTGTGTGGTAATGTAAAAATGTATAAAAACTGTGAAAAAACAAACTGTTGTACTGTGAAAAATGGTTGCAAATTACTAAGGACTGTAATAATTTTTTTTATACATTTAATTTAAGAAGTATTTTTGAATTTTTATTTAGAAAAATTAAAAATTTTTTATGAAAGTAAAAAGTATTGTAATATTTAATTATATTAAAACTGAATTTAAGATGTGTAATGAAACTTACTAAATACTGGCCAAAAAGTTAAAAAAAAGGAGAAAAAGATTAAAATTTTCACTCAAAAAAAAAATAATAATTACAATTTTATATTTTATACTTGCACTTGATTTACTTATGTTCTCAGAATTTAAATGATATTGTAGATTAGTTCGCAGCAATATAAATTATTTATAATTTCTTATAAACTTATTTCTATAATTAATGTTTTACTTTAAATTGTTTTTTACAATATATATGTATATATATTTGAATTTATTAAATCGGATGCACCAAATCCGATTGAAACCAAAATGCTAGGTGCACATCTACATGTTAAAACAGCTCTATATACAAAATTTCAACGTTCTGAGTCTACTCGTTTTTGAGTTATACGAGATACATACGTACGTACGCACAGACGCCACGAAAAAAATCTCTTCGGAATCCATTTTAAATCAGTTTTATAATTATTTGGGGGGGGGGAAGAGTCCTTTATTCTGCCTTTACGTACGGATATCACTCAAAAACATCGTTAAATTGCATTCGATAGCGGTCAAAATAGATATTTTCGTTGAAATATGGTACCCGAAATTTTTCACGATTACAATACTTCCTTTTTACTTTGTAAAAAAGAAAAACGGAAATGTCTGATTTAAAAAAAGAAAAATGCGAATGTTACGCCAAATGTTATTGAGCATACTGTTGCTGCGCATGAGTCCGCATCGCGTCTGCGGGTACAATTTAATATTTCGAAAATAATAAAAAAGAAACAGATTGTTGTAAGGAATAAAAATAGAAAATAGCTTCCTTCGTGTAATAGCGCCGAAATGGCGCAGCGAACGTTCTCCAAATATGTTGCACCGGAAATACAGGCTATTGCTTGTAACTTGGAGAAAATTTCATGGGTATTAAACTCGAAGCATGCGGAAAATATCAAAAAAGATGAGCAAAATTTGTTTTTCTTTTCTTTTTCCTGAAAATTCTCGTTACTGCATGAGTCGTCGATTATGTTTTGACATCTCGCGATTCGTTTTCCCAGCCTTATGGAATTGTTCGCAGACAGTAATCTGCAATTTGGACGTGACCGCCTATTATAAATACCTTTTTTAGCTTAGAAGGCTATAATAAAACTGAAGTGATATTTTGTACATTATTTTTTTATGATCGAATGTATTTAAGTATTGAAAAATAAATGAATAAAAAACCTTGCAATTGGAGAACTTCAAATTACTATCTAGCATCTCTGAGGGGATTTTAATTAGCCCTGATATAACCAAATTTTTTTTTCTGTCATTTAGAATCAAATCTCGGCACAATAACAGCAACAAAAATGGCCCTCCTTTTTTTAATTTTTAAGTTTCAGACATTCGATTTCGCTGTTCTTTTTTAATGCAAAATGCTACAAATAGAAAGATATCGAATACTTAAGAAGTACGGAATGTGCTTACACACTTTTAGAACGGTTTCGATAAGGAATAAAAAAAAAAATGTTTTGAAATAAAAATTTTTGCCAAAGCTTATTATTTGAAATGAGAAAAATTAAAAGTAGCGTATTAAAGTACAAGTAAAAATTAATGAATTAAATTTATTAATGTTTAAAAAATAATTAAATTTATTGAAGTTTAAAAAATACTTAATTTTGTTAATGTCTAAAAAATGCAGGTAAAAGTTACTTTTAAATTTATTTTTCTTTCAAAATGTCCCAAGTAAAAAAAAGTGGGTGTAATTAATGTTTTCACTTTTTTCGAAGAGAAATGTTACCATTTCATGATTAAAAAATATTGTAAAATACATAGTGTTAAAATTTATAAGGGCAAAATAAGAAACGGTATTAATAGGAAAGAAAAAAAAACCATCAATCATTTCTTTCACATTTAAAGAAGACTAGACAAATACCCGAAAAAAGTACGTACTGTTTCTAGTGTTTCTAAAGTTAAATCTTTGTTAACAAGAAAAAATCCGCCTACACAGAATCGATTGCAAAGTCTAAATAAATTTGTTGCAACAACGAAAACATTGAACCCAGATTTACAACTTAAAGTTGAAAAAAAAAAAAAAAAAAAAAGG
>KK117831.1:17474-44568 GCA_000611955.2 Stegodyphus mimosarum
AAAAAAAAAAAAAAAAAAAAGGTTCACCGCCTTTTTCCGAGGCATGTGGCTCAACGCATAACAATTTAAAGAACCATGTATGAAAACTATTTAGCATTGGCACCCTTGATAGAGCATGGTTTTATTTTAATAACTTCAACAAAAAAAGGTCTATTTTTAACATAAAAGGAAGGAAAAAATGTATAAACCTGGTTCCGTCAGTGAAAAGTTTCGGTAAAGGCTTTGTCATTGTCACATGTTTCTTTTACAATGGGAAATTAAAAATAACAGAGTTGGAAATAATGTTAAAATCAACTCAACGTACTATCAGGAAAATGTCTTCCGGCCAACATTTACAGAACCACTTATTTATCCTAATGACTTTCAAAGAATGAAACTTCATCAAGACAAGGCAATAAGTCAGCTTCGAAAAGTATTACTGCATTCCTTGAAAAAATGAAGACTGATACAGGTATTGCATGCATACCTTTTAAACGTATTCACGTAAAACCACTTGACGTTTTACGTATGGACTAATGTGCCTTTGGTCTCTTGAAAAGCTCTCCCTAAGTGCAAACCCTAATCGATTGATGGACTTTGGAAAGTAATGTAAATCAATAACCCTGGAAATTTTACGAAAAGCCTTTCTGTTATGAAAATCACGTTGCAGATTGATAGTCCAGAAAAAAAATTCTATCAGATCGAAATTTTAAAAAAATTCTATTTACTTTTAAACATGAATAAACCGCCTGAAAATCGTTCTAAAAGTGTGTAAACACTTTCTGTGAAAATCAAACAAGGAAAAGTGTAGAAAATTTTGGTTAATACCAAAACGTGAATTTTTTTTAAAAATATTCTTAAACTAAAACCAAATACTTAACAGGTAAATAAAAAGCTGATAGCATTCCCCCCGCTGAAACTATGAAATCCACCCCCCAAGGGAGGACTACCCCCCTCGTTAAGAACCCCTGGACTACCGCATTACCTGTGATTAAACACTGAGTGTAACACTGTCCTTCAACCAGACTTCACCGTTTAGATTAGGAGTCGAATGACCAAAATTGCTAAAAGATTCGATGTCTGGAATATGCCCTGCCTAAAGATTCATGAAATTCGAGTATTCGAATGTTCCATCCGTGCTTAAATGAAAAACAATCTCATCTGCGCAGCTGCCTTCCTGTTGGATGGATGTAGTTAGTGAATGCAACTTGCTTAGCGGAAGTTCGGCAGTGGGGTTTAGGTTTAGATAAACCCAGCTGTTGTCTGTGCATGCAAAATGGAATAGGAGGAACGGAATCCTCCTATGCAGTCTGGTTAACATTGTTACATAAATGAGTCATAGACCTTCGACAGATCCTTTTCCGCATATCGTGAGGTCCAATTTATTTTTATTCTTGCTTTTTTTTTTATTTTTTTTTTTTTTTTCTTTTTTTTTTTTTTTTTCCGGAGACGAACTCTTTGGTACATACCGAAAATTCTTTGAGCGATTAAATGTGCTTTCCCCTCGAATTTTGCAGTCGCGCGTAGCCGAAGAAGCATGTGCCTTGTTTCTTCCATCAATTCGAAAGTGAATCTATTTGACAAGTAAGCCAGTAATCTTTTTGTTATTCACCCAAGGGGTTCGAAACTAAATTCTATTCCATAAAAATTCAAAGTGTTCTGATTCGCTTGCTAGATTTTTAAAACTTCTTCGATGTCAAATACTCAGACAGTAATCGTTTACTACCAACGATTAGAATTGTTTCTGACACTGAAATATTTTCATTCTTGACATTTTATTTTTAAATTTTATAAGAGATTTTATTTATGCTGTAGTAGTTTGTGTGGTATACATCTTCTAATACGAAGAAAAATGTCGTTGTTATCAGATGAAAAAAAATCTGTATGGTTTTCCGGCATTTGAAAATATTTCCATATAGTTCATACTAAGTCCGCCAATGGGTGACCGATAAGCTGCTAAGACCGCTGGGTATAGGTAATTCGACCTGGGCTCAAATACAAGTAAACAACCTGCTGCGTAGGTCTTTTCCTTACGAGCAATGTGAATATAATTCTCGTACCCACGAAGGTATATATAGTGATAGCTTTAGAATGATTTACTTAATTTAATAAAATCCAGATCACACATCGTCTTTCACTAACGAATAAAGAATCATCAAATTTATTTTAAGCATTAAAATGTCACTAAATAATTTCCATCAAATTTAAGCATTAGAATATTACTAAATAATAATTTCCATCAAATTTTAAGCATTATAATTTCCATCAAATTAGAATATTACTAAATAATTTCCATGAAGTTTTAAGCATTAGAATACCACTAAACAATTTCCATCAAATTTTAAGATTTAGAATATCATTAAATAATTTCCAATAAATTTCACGTTTTTCGTGCATTTGAATTTTTTTCCATGATTTCTATACGAAAAAATTTCAGAGAAGCACCCTAACCGTCTGTATGTATTTTTACTGAAACAAATGTGTTTGAAAAATTCGTTGAAGCAAATTGTTTGAAAATCAGTTCCATTCGTATGGTTCTTACCCCTAGTTGAAGTGATAAAACTGCTGAAGACTGGTAATTCGGCCCTGGTCCAAATGCGGCGAACTTGGTGGCTGCTGGCTGCATGGGATGCTCATAGTTATACGCTCACTTCCAAAAGCTAAGCACGGAGAGGAAAATGCTAATTTCCGGAAGCCAATCAGAATTGAAGAGGATGCAATTCGCTGCAGAGGTAGATGGAAGTATGTAAATATGTTAGGTAACAGCCAGTCGCGCTTTCATGTCAAGAAATATGCAAAAAAGGCAGTCTTATAAGAAGCCAGCTTTACGAAGGGTTTCAGAAGTTGACTGTAAGTGCTGATAGAAGGTGGTTAAAACTTTGGTACAATTTGCTTTCAAGACATAGTATTTCTATGACTTCCAGAACACGAATGGAAGATTCTGAGCTCTGGCCTGCTGTGGGGCGCATTGAAGCAGGACAGTCGATCACAGATGTTGCTCTTTTTTTCGGCGTTCATCATTCTGTAATTTCACGTTTATGGAAAAAATTCCAAACTACACAGACAGTTGTCCGAAGGCCCGTAGCCGGTCGCCCAAAGGTTACAAACCCCCACGGAAGGTCGATATATTGCTATAGTAGCCAAGCGGAATCGCAGAGCGACCTCCACACATGTGAGATCTATGGTTACAGCGTCCATTGGTGAGGCGATATCTGCAGCTACTGTACGCCGAAGATAACATATGAGTGGACCGTACGCCCGGGTACCTCGAGTTTGTATTCTTCTATCCGTGCAATCAAGAGGGGCACGATTACAATGGTGCCGGGAACATGTCAATTGGAATGTGTCTGACTGGGACAATGTCATGTTTACTGATGAGTCAAGATTTGGTCTGGAGCCAGATGACACAAGCGTATAAGGATATGGCGTGAACAACGAACACGCAATCAGTCCCAAAACATCACCGAACGTCACGCATTCCGAGGCGCAAGCATTATGGTGTGAGCAAGGATTTCATTAGGATACCGCACCGTACTGCACGTCTTTAAACGGGGTTCTTTGACGGCTGTCCGGTATCGAGATGAAGTCGTAGAACCCATTCTGAGATTGTACGCTGCAGCAGTTGACCCTACTTTTGTTTCAATGAACGATAACGCAAGTCCCCATAGAGCTGAGATCGTCGATGACTACCTGAAGAGTGAAGGGATTGCGCGTATGGAGTGGCCAGCATATTCGCCCGACCTTAATCCCATTGAAAATCTTTGGGATGCTCTCGGCCGTGCTGTTATCTTCACGTTTCCACCTCTGGCCACTCTTATTGAGCTGGAAACTGCTCTACAAGAAGAATGGTGATTGCTTAATTCTGCGGTGGTTGACCACCTTATTGAAAGCATGGTCACAAGGTATAAACTTTGTATACAGATGAGGGGGATCACATATCCTATTAATGCCCTTTTTTTCATTTTATGTTGTTTATTTTCGATTTATTCATAATTCTGTTTAAGTCTCCAGTATGTCATTATCTGATAACTTACAAAAATTTGCTATTGTTTTCATTTCTGTATATAATTATTGATTTTGTTTTATGCATAAATATATATGCTACTTTCCTGCCGAATTTTGTGTCAATCAAAGCAGTAAATTTTTTTTTTTTTTTTTTTTTTTTCAATTTACATCTTTGTACTTAACTTTTGGAAGAGAGTGTATTTTAAGCAGCGGCTAGTTGAAATTATCCCTCCGTAAATTATTTATAAACTTCTTTTTTTTTTTCCACTTTTTAGAAATAAAAATAATTTTTTTCTTAATGTTTTACTTAGAATCAAAATATGCAACAATCTCTTTTTTGTATAAAAGTTAACCTGGTTAGTAAAAGAAAACCGAAGCCATTATGATATTTTACGTTAAGTACAAGTCGTTTAGATTCATTGAAATGTGTTTCCTCCTTGCCAAATCTCTATTTATACCCAAAAAAATACGGTAAATAATTGAGTATTTAATGACCTTTCTAAATAGTTTCAGAATACGAAATTATCAGTTTGTGAGCTCATTATCGCAATCTTCATTTTAGCTACTAAAACCAAGGCCTCATTTACACAAGGGCAAACAAGGCACGTACCCCGGACCATCTAGAGAGGCCTTTAAACCTTTCTATAACATTCAAAATTTTATAAGGTTTTTAAATAAATTTTTTTTTAATTCTAAGTTTTAAAATTGTAAATTTAGAAGCCGGAACAAAATATTAAAATTCGTATTTTAATTTTTAGCCCAAAATGGCGTTAGCCGGAATGAGCTATTTATTAGTTTTGAAACCGGATTTTGCGTCGTCCGCTATAAACGACGAATCACTTTTTAAGTTGCGGCCACCAAATATTATCGCCCTGTATTATTTTTAAAGAAATTAAAATAATGAAGGATATACATATATGTATGTATGCTCCTCGCACTGTGAAAAAACGGCAGTACCTAGAGCCATCAAATTCTTAATAACGTAGTCCTCCACCCGGACATGGGTATTGAATTTCAAATTTTATATTTCATATTTTGTAAAACTTGAATGAATTTTTGATTAACAACTATCTGTAAGGAGTAACGCTGTATGGAATACAATATTTTTATCTTCAGGGCGCGAAACTGTCTATCGGAAATTGTAAAGGTACATTTTTTTTTCTTTAAATATTTTGCCATTTTACGGTTGAATCGAATTTTATATGGCGTAAGTGCGAAGAACATGACCTTTAATAATTAAAGTTAACACACACGAAGCGTAAATAATAAAAACGCACAAAAATGTTTTGCAAGACATCTTATTAAGAAAGCTGTACATTGATATGATGAGATAACACTTGAAAAATAGGAACTTGTCTGCCAACACTTCACACTGCACGGTTAATTCTAAACATATGCTGCTACGTTACTTTTAATTTTTGTAGAATTGTATATGGCGTGAGTGAAAAGAAAATGATGCTTAATAATAAAGCTAAAAAGACAAAAAAAGGAGGGTTAGTAGGAGTGAGTGTAACTGCAGAGTGGCAGACTGCGAGCTCAGCGAGAGCTTAAAAAACCCCAAGAAACCGTTTAAGGTGACCGTTAAAATCTGAAACCTTTCTGATTTTTTTTTTCTTCCGAAAATCAGCCTCTTGGCTACTATCTAGGTGTCTTATTGGCCAGTGTTATCGTTTAGGGTTATCTTCTTTTGTAAACTAATGCTAACGCGCGCAGTGATTGTGTGACCACAACATTTCAATCTCGTAATTTCACGTGAATCTGAAGAGTCTTTATAATCGTAAACTCAGTTAGGTATGTACTTTCATGTAATTGATAAATATTTTAATTGCATTATTCAAGTCTTATCTTTATCATTTAGTTATTAAAGTCTGTAATAAACGTCAATAGAAATTTTTCCCCACATGCAGAAAGAAGCTAGACTGTAGTCTAAAATCTATATTCTTAAATTTTATACCCCATATAAGAACAACACATTAACAGAAGCTAATTAATTTTTAATTTATTTCACGTTCCGCCACTCTATAATGCTGGCACTACGCAGCCAATCCACCATCAGAATACATCCAGGGGTTCAACCCCTTTTCCCGCGCCTTGGAGAGGATTGACAACAGCCACCGTACGGCGACACTAGCCGTCTATTTGCTACCTGCCAGCAGGCAAAGAATATGTATTGTTAAGAAGGAAAACTTTGCAGCAGCAGAAATGGCTCCCTTCGAACGAAAAGGGAAACAGCTGCGGATGCGTGAAATATCTGTCGCCAAAAAGCGCCAAAGCTCGAAGCTGATGTCGAAGTTCAAACAGCTTCGACGGTCACGTTTATCAATCACGTTTTTTATTTTCAGTGGGAGTTTAAAGCTGTGTGACTCTATATTTTTCCCCTCCATATTGAGGGATATAAAATGAGACACCAAACTGCGATATGTATAACGCAAGTTCAACAGCCAGTGAAAGTGAAACTTCACCTAATATTTCATCATATCCCAGGTTAAAGAACGATTTCATCTTGAGCCGTGTTCCTCAATTTCGTACACACGTGACGAAGGAAGAAAATTTCAGCCAGGTCCGATACATCACAGAGGGAAAATTCTCGCCAACAGGGACGAATGTTCCCTTTTCTTTCTAGCGGAGTAGAAGACAAACTGGTTTACATTACGTCTATGAAGCCTTTCCTTCTTTACATAGACGTTCTTCGCCAGCAGGGCTAAAGAAAAAGCACATGCAGCCCTGACCTGCCAGTCGCAGAGAGCCATAACTAATACCTAGCAAACCGGGGCGTCACCCTCCCGGGCTGCTAGAACCAGCGGCTCTGAGACATACCAGACCCACGGGTGGCCCAATAAATGACCTTTCCGGAGCCTCCAGAACCTCTAAATTCGTAACTTGTGTACCCCCGTGGCCTCGACTGCTTAGGTTCAGATCCTAGACAGTAGCTTCGTAAAGTTCTCTATGTCGACCTCGGGAGGGGGGATAACTGAAGCTAAGAAATGTTATACAGCGTGTAAACTGAAACCATGAAACAAAAACACATTGTTACGTGCGTGTGTGCTTGTAATGGATTGATTGCGCGCAGAGCCGATGATAGCTTAATAAAACTAATTTTCCCAAAAGAAATGCTTTATAGTTCTGAAACTTCCCATAAAAATATTCGTACAGCTCTTCAGAGCGCAATCAGTAGCTATGCTTCTAACTACAAAAAACGTTAAACAGAAGGCAATATAAAAAGCCTTAAATGCGTAAATTAGCGCAGTGATCTATCTATACTCTGAGCTAAACTCAGAATTCGATTCTGAAGTAAACTGAATTGATGAATATTTCATCGCTGTTACATAGTCTTCCGCTCTCAGGTCCGCCGATAAATTTTCTTAGTACCTTTGATTTTTTGAAACTGCTGGAGGCCACGCTCGGTTGCTGTTACATACCGCCGTATACAGTTATATAGAAATCGAACCAGCTAGTTACTTAGAAATCGGATTAAAAATGTCGCCAGATTTGGCAGGATGAAGAAATTAGTTGCTAGAACCGTCCCTAGCTTGGCAGCCATTTACCTCAATGTTAAATGGACTTACCCCTGTAACCTTATTTTTCCGGCAATGCTTCTCGCATTTCATGTTACATTATATGTAAGAGATACTATAATTTACATATAATTTCACTAAAATTATTTACATGCATGCAAAATTCGTAGCAATATAAACGAGAACTTTTTTTTTATTAAATAATTTAAATGGAAAAGTGAAATGTTAGATTATTTCACGAAATATTATAAATAATTCGTATCAGTAATAACTGCTACATTGAAAGGACATGTAGAAATAGGGATCACCCATAAGGGGTTTTACCCCCAGGTCCTCAATTTTATAAATCGGCTTCTGACTAAAGCGAGATTCGGAATGAAATAGATGGAGATTGAAAATCATAGCTCACTTTTGCATCGAATCATCTGATACGCAAAGATGTACGCTTTTATTTTTTTCTTTCTAAATTCTTTTACCCTGCTTGACCTGAAACGACTTTTGGGAGCATCGCTGCATCATGTCTGCGCTGGGGACCTGATGTTCTGCATTCCCTAAGGGTCATTAGATTCATTTCTACACCCTTAAGTACTTCGGCACACCCACACGAAAACTGCGCATGCTCTTCGGATGGTGTTCCCCTTTTCTCGGGCACTCTGAGAGGTACACTGCTTGGATGGCGAAGAGAGTGACACGAGAAAAAAATAAAAATTCCTTTTTTTTTCAAGCGAAATGTCACTCCTTCGTAACTAGTTAAACTCTCTGCCACGAGCTGGCAGTTTAAATAAGAAGACACGAGCAAATGTTTTCACGTTTTCTAAACTGCAACATTTGCTACGAAATATCCACACAATGGGACCGTCGCATAAAGTGAAAACTGAGGAGTTGATCCATGCTGTGAAATTTGTTACAGTTTAACCTGCGTGACCTTGCTCGTTTCTCGTAGGTAGATGGAGCAGCAGCACCCAAGAAAAAGATCTTTAAAGATTCGCGTAGCTTTTTTTTTTTTTTTGTTGTTGTTTATTGGCGAACATATATTATCGAAAGCACAGCAGTATTCCTTTCCCCCCCTTTTTTTTTAACTTTCAAGCTAAGACGCACTTTGCCGAATTTTAATGGTCTTTCATCTTTTCGCCAAGGATTTGCTTTTGCGGCATGTTCCGTTTCATACTTTGCCGTATTGTTAATGTGCGACGTTTTAGAGAATTCTGAACTGTTCAGTGTTTTGACCTTATTTGGTTGAAGTTATATTTTTTTATTATTTAGCTTACTGCTGTTAAGTGTTGCTGCTCCTCTACTGCTATTTAATCTACTGCTATCTAATAATATAATACTCCTCTACTGTGGTTAACACTTTATCCAAAGCTTAACTTTGAAATACGATTGAGCGGATAAGTCTGCTGAGTACGCTGGTATTTCGGGGCGGGTTCAAATCTTGGCGAATGGGGTGCCTACACAGGCTTTCTGATGGTTTCTCTTATATAAATAGAGCCAGTTTCCTAGGAAAATGCCCCATGAAGGCATTCACTTCACCAGTGCCCGAGTTAAGATCGCCGTATACTGGAAATTGGAAACCAGTCGAACGAACTGGCTGCTTTAGTTAGTATCCATCTTCGTCCCCCCATGTATAAGGTTAATGAATACGCCCCAGTAGAACGGGAGATATAGAACTGTCTCTCTTTTTTTTCCCCCAGCAATGTACATATTATCAAAATAGCCGTGAACAAAGGTGATCACATTAATCCGCGTCTTCAGTAAATAATAAATACAGTTGCTAAGCTTAATTTTTTTTAAAATTTCTGAAATATAAATCTAATGATTTAAAATTCCCGAATTTCACTTCGAAACATTCACACCTTTCAGTATTTACTTCATTTTCTGGTGTAACGATGAAAAGATAAAAAGCATGGTCAGTAATAAGACACGACCTTCATTTTTTCAATTCCAAGAATGCTGCTGCTGTGATTGCAAAACGTGTGCGTTTGTAATTACGTTTTGTTTTCGTTGTACGTGAGTTTTAAATATGAGCATTAGCATGGGAATAAATGTAAATTAAAAATAATTATAACTCCTTTCTCATTACGGCCATGATCTTGTTTCTTGTAAAGAAATTTAACTTTTTCTTGTTTAGAACCTCTGACCCTTCATGGAGGAGAGTTTTAAATGATCTAGCAGGTGGACTGAAGTATTTTCCATATGATGCGAGATTTATGTTCAATGTACGTTGAAGAAAGGCTGCAGGGTATAAAAGTATTGTGGATAAAAATAAAAACAATTTATTTAAAAAAAAATTGTAATTGAGAGTAATGTATACGACTGTAGAAGCGAAATGATGTCATTTATTTGGCGACGTTCGTAAGCAAATAGTTAATCTTTAAAGGACTTTTTTTATTCCTTCTTTTCTGCATTCTTTGCTTTTTTAGCTGAGGAATATATTCCGGATACACGCATGGGTGAGAAGAATATTTTCTTTTTTAAGTTTCTAAATTTATGAATAGGTAAGGAACGATAAGTAGAAATATTTTAAATTAAGGGTTCCCAGCGGGATCGGTATTGACCTCCTGGGGGGGGGTTCATGGAATTTTAAAGAGGGTCAGTGACGATCGAGGGCCGATTATGCTAGTAGCCCAATATGCCCAGAAATACATCGACATAATCAAAATTCTTCTGACTGCAAAAAAATAAAAATAAAAAATAAAACTGATAATTGCATTTTCATGTAAAGCTGTATCATTCAATAAGGAAAAAATCATTTAAAAATAGGTATAAGGGGGAAAATACATAAAGATTATTTAACATATTCTAAAAATTAATGATATTTTAAATTTTTTTCAGTGAGTGCAATGTAAAAAAGTAAAATGCAAAAATAAAACAAAAACAAAGACAAAACAAAACAAAAAATATATATATAATCAGAACAGTACAAAGAACGTAGAGTTAGAATGTAAAACAAGAAACGAGTTGGAATATTTTTAAACAAGGTGATTTAAAAATTAAATTCAGCAATTTTGTGCCAAATATTAAAAAATGCATCAAGCGCAATCAAGCGCCTTTTTGCATTCGTTAAAATCGAACTTTTGTGCAGTTCGGAAATGTGATTTTGGTTCTGAAAACTTGTTTATATTAGCAAAATAAAAAATAACTAAACATAAATAAAATAAGTCATTCCTTTTTTTTTTTTTAACTTTTTTTTATGTTTCTAGTCTGACTGCTATTTCGAAATTATTTATGTGCAATGTTTTTTTGCGTTATGATTTTGTTGTATATTATCCAGAATGGGTCGATGTAAGGAGGGTCGTGGAAAAAAAAACCATTTCTTTCAAAAGGAATCGATGCAAGAAAAAAGGTTGAGAACTTGTTTTAAATAAAGAAAGCGCAAAATAAAAATTGACCTTTCATTTATTTAATGATATGTTAAAGCCATAGAAGGTCAACTGGTGCTGTTCTGTTATCGGGACCGGATTCAGAAATATATGAACGTGTGTATGTACATACATGTGTACACTCACATATATTCGTACTTGCATATATACATGCATACATGAATACATACGTACCATGTAAATACCTATTTTTAAATGATTTTAAAAATTTCTGAACCCGGTCCTGATAACAGAACAGTACCGGTCAACTAGATAATTTAAATAGTACATTAGACTGCTGTAATTCTATTAGGTATTTTGTCTCTCCTCTCCGCATGCCTTAGTAGTGTAATTGGAAGCATATCCGACGTGTATCGAGAGGTCCAGGGTTTGTGTCCCTGAGAGGACACTGCACATTTTTCGCGTCTTCTGCTTCGAAAAAAACCTAATGAGTTACGATTCTGTTATGTTGTATAAAAAAAGAAGTGAAATATTTTTCTTTTCTCTATTATCTTACTAGAAGAACATAATTCAAGTGTTGAGTAACAGAGTAGCTGTATGTGTGTTTCGTGGTTTTCCTCATTTGTAAAATAAGAAAAAATTTATGTTACAGCATCGATTACGAAGACATACTTTGCCTTACACAGATACCCCGTGCATTTCCCCCCCCCACCCTTATTTAACTGGGTTCATCAACAGCTGAGTGGAAAAGTCGCTGAAACACTGGTTGTTCGACTTGGGCTGCATTCCAGGCAAACGAGCTTGCTGCATGAACGTTTTCTTTTTTTCCATGGGTAACATGGGTACGAACCAGCCTCCCTTAGAAAGCCTCCCCCCTTTTAGGCAGAAGATATTTCTCGTGTGCCTTGCCGTAATCAAATAAACGAAAGTAAAGCAACAAGCTTAGTTAATTAATTTACAATCTATTCAGGTTCGTTTTACAAAAAGTTAAAATATATGCTGTTTCATCTAATAAATTTTGAGAAAAAATAAGGCACGTGAATAGGACAGTTTTAGTTGCGAAAACGATGCAAATTTTGAATAAAACATAAATTTTGGTTGATTCACAACCAGAGTTTTTGCTAAAACTTTGCTGACTTACTTAACATACATAAAAATTCGTTCAGATTTGTATAAAATTGAAATGTTTCTTTTTTGAAGAGGTAGCTTTACATAAGACTCCTTTTAATTCTCTACATTGCAAAAACAAATTTTTTTAAAGCTATTTTCATTTGTGCAAATGTCCAGGTTTGAAGTTGTGTTAAAAAGAGGCGTCGTGTTTTTTTTTTTTCTCCAACCAGTCTTTTGTTGCCATGGCACGCGATTTGAAAAGTGACTTCAAATGAGACTTCTGATGTGTGAATAGACTTTTACTATTGACAGCTTATTCCAGTTTTTAAAGTGGAATAGGCAAATCAACGCGAAACTGGATTTCAATGGGATTAAAAAAAAAAAAAAAACTTCGATAGCTCTACAGTTCATTAATTTTGTAGTTTTGTACGATGGGTTGGAACCAATAAGATTTGTGGCTTGAAATTTTGACATGGCCTATCGTAATGAAAGCGCTGCAAAACTTTCTCAGGATATAAACACATCCAGACCCCATCTACCAATTAAGTGCAGGCAGAAACACCTCGAGGCGTTTCTATGGTTTTAATAGACAATAGGTCGATTATTTGGGACGTTTTTATAGCTCATTATTTTGATATTTCGGCAGAAGCCCGTCTAGACTCTCTAAGTGATGATTTGGATTGTAGATGATTTGAGGTTTTTGTTAAAGATACCCATTTTCAACTAGTAATTTACCAGTTTTCCATTTTGTCTGGTTTGCGTGTATAAAACAGGTTAAAGTGGTAGTCAAGAAAATATATTAAAATTAGTGAATCAATTCAAATCGGAGCAATTTATTAACTTGCTGTATTATTTGCAAAATGTTTTAGTGGAAATGATTCAAATTACCTTTTTTTTATAATATCTACTCTGCCAGTAATTACGAAGCTTTTGTTAATAACTCTTAAGAAATGTTTTCTATCCAACTTTAAAATTTTCAAATGCACAATGTCAATGCAGAATTTAATCCGGCTTGAACAATTTTTATTGTATGGTAGGCGCCGTTTAATGTGAACAGGTTTGTCCACAGCTATTTTGATAACATTAACCGAATGATAGCAGTAAACAATGAGAAAAAATATGTTTCAAAATGGCAGTGGAATGTGACTAACTTAATATAAATATGACTAAAAACTGATAAATAGGTATTTTCCAAGTGTTTCGATTAGAAAATGTTTGTTTATTAACCGTTCATAATGTCTTTAATACAAAAGTTCATTTATGAACTGTTCATAACGCTTTTAGGCCCACCAGCGGAAGAGTGGAAAAATCGCTTAACACTGGTAGTTCCACCCTAAGTTCATTTCCAGCCGAACGGGTTAGCTGCATGAGCTTTTCGTGATTTTCCCCATGTGTGACGTGTATACGATTCAATTTCCCTCAGAAAATCCGCTGAGAAGGCATGCATTCCCTTAGGCAGATAGCCCTAGTGTGCTTTGCTGTAATCAGCTAAACAAAACCGTAACGTTTATAGAAATTGTTTGACCCGATGTACTCTGAATACTCGGAGGCTATCTCTCATTGGAAGAGAACATGCTAGTGTAAAATTGAAAATTAGGTAAAAACCTTAGCTTAGCGTAAATGTTTCCTAGGAATTTTTTCAGGCAAAAAAAAAGAAGGAAAGTTTTTTTTTTTTTTTTGCTTCTGAAAAAGAGATTCGTGGCGCATCACCTTTTAAAATAAAAACTTTTCCTACTTTTAAGTGGTTGACTGAAATCGGAGCCAAGCTGTTTACCGACTTAATCCTTTACTTGGTGACAGTTCTTTGTCATTTGGTAATCTTCATGATCTAGTTTGACTCTAGAGGAGTGCTTTCGTGGAGAACTTTCTGAGGCAGCGTTTCTCAGACATTTTTCAAGGGAAAACAACTTTTATAAAGTGAATGTTCATCAAATCATCTTACACTTTTCCCTTTCGAAAGTAATTTATTTTTAGCGTATGTTACTGCCAGTACATTTATATTTTAAACATGCAATTAATTTAAATGCATTTAATTTCCTGGGCCCACCAAGCGGCCGCGCGGTAACGTCCCTGAAAACTGATAGATTGGTACGGAGTTCGAATTCCAAGAAAGGACTGGCTGCATGAGCGTTTTCGTGGTTTTCCTCATGTGTAACGAGCCAGTTCCCTTTAGAAAGCTCTCCACGAAGGCATCCCTTCCCTTAAGCAGGCAGCCCTCGTGTGCTTTCCGTAATCAAATAAACCAAAACATTTAATTTGGTATTTGTATAAAGTAATTAAAATTAACAGAAGAAAATGTATATCTGTTTTTAATCATTGAAGGCTATTATAATTTAGAGAATTTTTATCTTATTAACTAACAATTAAATAAATTTTGATACTCACATTAATGAGACGAGGAAGTTTGCCGATTCTTGTATAACTGTTCTATGTTTGGATGTGCGCTGGTAAGAAGTACCAAAGTTTCAAAGCTTAAAACCCTTCTTTAGTTGCCAAGACTAGAGTAAGATATCCAAGGTAAGGCATTCGGCAATAATTTTCGTAAAGTATGGCTCTTGGAAGAAAAAGTAATAAATGATTGCAATGTGTAATCTACAAACTCTGAGATTTTCAGCTCTAGCATGGTACACACAGTTAATATTAATTTTATTTGTCTTTTTTTTTATTTTTGAAACATACGAGGACCATAATTGCAGGGAACGCTCTGTCAAGGAATACTGATTCGTTTTCACAAGGAAAAACACGAAAATGCCCATGCAGCCAATTTATTCGCTGAAATGTTAACTCAGCTCAATGTTCCAAAGCGAACGTAATGTGTGACTGTTAACATTTTGAAAATGAATTCCCGCAAATAACCTCATGTGTTCTGGGACTGTAGTGTTTCAGCCTAGTGAAGGAAAAAAAACTCTCAAAATGATCGCTGCATCTTTGGAAAGTATAATGTTGTTACAAATTTTGTATATATATATGTAAATAATTTTAATGATGTAATATTTTTGTAGAATGTAACATGAAATGCTTTAAAGAGAGAAAGCTGTGCCGGAAAAATAAGATTACAGGGCAAGTATTTAACATTGAGTAAATGGCTATCTCGCTAAATTGTCGAGATATCACCAAGTTAGCAACGGTTTTCGCAATCAATTTTTGTCACCAAATTTGGCAAGAAATCGTCAAAATTCGCCTAACTTGGCGACATTTTGATCTAGTCCCCTGTGTAGCTGTAATTGGTATTGTGATTGATCATTGTGATTGGTATTGTGATTATTGATTATTGTTTATTGTGATTTAATAAATGTAATTGATCTCTATATGTAACTTTATTCGGCCCTCATATGCCGTGCAGTAATTTCGATAAGGTATTAGAGATTTATCGGCGGCCGGGGGCGTATCTATATATAAGACCGGAGTGAGCATCGATTTCTTAGTTGTTAGTTCAAAGCTTATTTCGGAGTATTGAAATATTCGTATGAGCTTTGCCCTTTTAGATTCGCCTTGCATTGCACTGTGCTTAATTTTCTTAATAATAGTTTGAAGTGTGACTACTGATTGTGCTAAGTGATACTGAGAATAGCTGTAGGAATGCTTCTGTGGAAAGTTCTAGAACTGTATTTTTTTTTCCCCTGGAAAAATAAATTTTATCAAGCTGTCATCAGTTCTGCGTGCGTTGAGTCCATTACCAAACCGTACACAACGCTGGAGTATGTTTGAAACAACATAATGCTTAGGCGTTACAGCTGAGTAGATTGCAAAAACACTGTTTTATTAGTTCTGAAAAGTAAAATTAGCTGCAATTTCTTAGTTGTTGGTATTGTTACGAAATGTCCAGCTGCGATAAGATAGCTTCCCCGCTAAACGGATTTAGGGTTGCCAGGAAATGACAAAACAAGGCAGGGTTGCCATATTTGGCGCGAAATCGCCCATTTGGCGACAAATTTTCCGATATGCTGTAGACGGATGGAGAACATTCTAGAACGAACTAGAATTTTTACCGGCTTGGCCCAGAATGTTCTCGAAAGCAAGCCAAAAGCTATATACACCTTACCTGTACGCGGAGTAGCAGTCTAGTGTCGAGCTGGTCCAGTGTATCGTAAGTTGGTGCATGGAGCGTGTGCATCGTTGAGGCTACTGAGTACACCGCGAGTTGTAGCGGGGAGAGTCTCGAGAATACGTTGAGTTCCAAGAGAGACTGGAACCTAGTCGGGAGCTACACTCTAGTGCTTTGCCGTGAAGCTGTCTTTACCGTTATAGCGTGATAGCCTGAAAGCTACGTTGCTGATTTTGTCAGCGTGTTTGTCGTAGCTTTTCGAAGACTATAAACGTGTTTTTGGAGTTGTCCTGAATAATACCGGCTAAATGAGTTTTGTTTTGATTCTTCATCAAGCTTTGTCGTCAATCACCCCAAATTTACGAGCCCGTAAGAACGCAACAGTATCTAAGTATTACAAAACTGTACACGTAGCTTCCAACTTTCAGAGCTAAAATTTTCATTTAAGCATTTAAAGATATTTAAGTGGCTGAAGGTGTATAAATCTGATCTAATAAAATTTGTCCCCTGAAGAAAAGAAGAAATTAATATTCACATATTTCATAGCTGCGGTAACGATATCATATGAGAATCTTTTTTTCTCTTACTTCTAGCCAATTTAAAACAGATCGTAGCGTAGAAAAGAGAATTAAGTGTTTTTTAAGGTCAATAACCGAATTATAACCATTCTGATGCAACAGAAGTTAAAAACACTCGTGGTATGTGCAGCTTTCCCCTTCCGATTCTGTCTCCAGTATTTTCATTCGCGACGCAACTGTATTGAATAGCTGATGGGGAGGGGAAAGAAGAAAAAAAGCCCACGGCACTAAATGCCATAACAATAGGTTTCGAACTCTACCAACAGTTTTGTCCTCAGTAGTTGAAATACCTTCACCGGAGCGATTATTTTCGACTCAATCATTGGATTCTTAACGATGAAAAAGAGCTATGAATTTAAATTACCGTTTATATGTATAGGTTCTCAACAGGGTAGGTACTGACCCCTTGGGGTGTAGATGGAATTTTAAAGGGAGCCAATGAGAATCAAAGGGTCGACAGTCAAATATGCATTGGCAACTCATTAGCATTCTGGTTAGCATAATCAAGATCCCATTGACTGTAAAAAATATTAATGAAATTGATTATTCTTTGCTTACTGATAGAGAGCATGGATTCCCAACATTTTTCTTGCATCGATTCCTTTAAAAAGATATTTGTTTATTCACCTCTTACATTTTCCTTATAGTATACAGTGCATAACAGAACCGTTATACAAGTTGTTGCAAATAAATAATTTAAAGATAACAGTTAAATTAAGAATATGGGCAAAAGTGCTGAAAAGGTGGTTTTGTAATTCTTTTTTGTGGTATTATTACGTTTAATTTTGTAAATATAAACAATTTTCTTTCAAACAAAACCGCGTAATTGTGCAGATTTTTGATTAATGCGATGGCTGCACTTGATATGTTTTAAAAAAACAGTTGGCATAAAAGTTGCCTAATTTAATTTTTAAATCAAATCGTTCAACAATATTCAACCTGTTTCCAGTTTTGTGTCGCATTTTTTTTATGTTTTCTTCTGTTCTTATGCTTTCCTTTTTTACTTTCTTATATTCCTCTTATTCCTTAAAAAGTTTACATATTTAAAATAAACGCATAAATTAAGAAGAAAAAAAATCTGAAAGGTTTCAGATTTTAACGGTCGGCCAAAAGTGTTTAAGTTTCTTTACGCTCTTGCTGAGCTCGTAGTCTGCCAGTCTGTTGTTACTTATTCCTGCTAACCCATTCCTTTTTGTCTTTTTATATTTATTATTAAGCATCTAAGCATCATTTTCTTCGTACTTACGTCATGTACTATTTAACAGCTATATTACAAAAATTTTAGAAGCAGTATACGTTTAGAACTCCTGATGCAGCGTTAAATGTTGGCATACATTTTTTTTTTTCAGTCTTTTTCCCAGTTCATCATATCAATGTTCAGTTTTCTTACTAAGATGGCTTAACAAAACTTTTTCATGTCTTTATTAATGTTATTATTAATGTTTTGTGTTTTTTCATGTTATTATTAAAGTTTTGTGTGCTAAATTTAGTAAATAACATGTTCTCTGCACCTACCCCATATAAAATTCAGTTCAACGGCAAAATTACAAAATATTTGAAAACAGCATATCTTAGAATCTCCGATGGAGATAAAAATGGTTTAATGCAACAAAAAAAGTACAAAACAGTACACGTAGCTACCAACTTTCAGAGCTAATGTTTTCATTTAAGCATTTAAAGATATTTAAGTGGCTGAAGGTGTATAAATCTGATCTAATAGTAGATTCATTTAGCCAGTATTATTCAGGACAACTCCCAAAAAACACGTTTATGGTCGTCGAAAAGCTACGACAAACACACTGACAAAATCAGCATCACAGCTTTCAGGCTATCAGGCTGTAACGGTGAAAGACAGTTTCATGGCAAAGCACTAGAGTGCAGCTCCCGACCCGAGGTTCCAGTCTTTCTCGGAACTCAACTTCCCATACGATGTTGACACTCCTCCCTAATCCTAATAAATAATAATCCTAATAAATCGTTGAGTATCTTAATAAAAAATTCGTCAAAAGTTTTACAAAATATGAAATAGGTAATGAAACAAATTCGAAATTAAAAATCCGGGCTTTCAGGTGCCCATGTTCAGGTGGAGGACTGTGCTATCAAAATTGGATGCTTCTAGGTGCCGTTGTTTTTTCACAGTGTGAGAAACATGAATACACTCATGCAGATTCTTCATTATTTAATTTTTTTAAATATAATATAGGACTATAGGTGGCACCAGTTTGAGAAGTGATACAATGCATTTAAGATTTTCCACGCAAAATGACTTTTCGAGACTAATATCCCATTCGGGACTAAAAATATTACCGATTTTTAAAATACATTAAAAGTTTTAAGTATTTTCACTTACATTTATTTTATATTTTTTTTTTTACTTCCTTGTACGAAGTAAAAAGGAAGTATTGTAATCGCGAAAAATTTTGGGTGTCTTATTTCCAACGAAAATATCCATTTGACCGCTATCGAATGCAATTTAATGATGTTTTTGCGTGACATTCCTACGTAACGACAGAATAAAAGACTATTTTCCAAAAAATAAAGGGCTCTTTTTCCCCCAAAAAATTATAAAACTGAATTTAAAATGGATTCTGAAGATATTTCTCCTGACGTCTGTGCGTGCGTACGTACGTATGTATGTATGTATTTCGCATAAATCAAAAACGATTAGCCCCAGAACGCTGAAATTTTGCATAGGAGTTTTGCATTTGCCCCTTCTATTTTGGTTGTAATCGGCTGCACCAAAAGTATATAAATATATGTATATATATATATATATATGCACTTTGTTACTCCTCTCCGTAAGCTCAGATTTTTTATTCTTATATGTTGATAAATGGTACATTTTTTGCATTAAAAATCATTGAATTACATTGTTCTTATCTCCCGGTTAAGATCTTTATGCCTTTAGTTAACATACATATTATAGTTGCAGAATTATCAACAACTTAAAAAGTTGTTTAAGTGCGGCTAAGTCTAATTTTTTTTTTGGCCATATAGCAGCCATATTTGCTTACATTTGAAACTTATCAGTGTAGTGGATTTGTTGCCAATCTAGAGAAACTAAGCTTTGCAACAACGATAACGCCTTCTTTTATTATTGCGAATTAAATCATGCTTAATCCATTCTGCAATTTATTCGAGGAAATAAGTGTTTTAAAATTTACTTCGTTATTTTCAAAATAGATATTTTGAGTTTTTATGTGTTTTTGGCCTTGTCGCGAAGTGAGAACTGCATTAATTGAGTGAGAAATACTGAATCGTGTGAAAAACTGTTTCTTTCTTTCTTTTTTTTTTTTAATTTTTTTTTTACACATCGTTTAGGATTTATTATAGTATTTGAATAGAATATGTGGCAACGATTAGGTGATTCTTCACATGATATACATAATTTTTGTGCATTCTGAGTTATGCAATGAATAAGATGTAGCGCTGTCACGTGAACCTAGAGCCAGAGTGTCGCTATAGTAGTGATTTTTAAAGAGTGCATTTATGCTATTTATGCGCTATCGACGAAGTAGATTTAATTCAATCCAAAAAGTTTAAATGAAATGCAAAATGCGTGTAATTTAATATTCCGTGCAAGGAAATCATGTGGTGTATGCATCAGATTTTTTTAGTACACGATACAGCTTAATGTAAGTAAATAATTAATTATCAATTTTATTAATAATTTTTTTGTGATCAATACTATCATGATTATGCCGGTCAACTACTGGTTCATATTTGGCTATTAACCCCAATTCGTCTCTTTAATCATCATTGCACTCCTTTAAAATTTCATCTACCCTTAGGCGGTCCATACCGACCCTGTTGGGAATACCGGATAAAGAGGAATATCGTGCAAGATTAAGTCTTATTCAGAACACATGGATAAGCACATGACCTGTTCTAAAATATGAATTCTGCCATCCAATAACTTACCGTGTATGTGCTGAGAAAATATTTCTGCATGTTGTTTTGAGATCGGCTGCTTACTGTCAATATTTGGGAGCAATGTTTTTCCATGCTTTCTAAGCTTACGAACGTATGAAAGATTTAAGTTTCTCAATCTCTGGCCCACAGGCTACTAGCTGTTCTCGAAACCTGTCCTTCTGTGTGCTCCTAGATTTAAAAAAATTAAAAAAAAAAAAATCTTTACTGTGTATACTAACTACACTATAGCTGAAAATCTCAGTGCTTGGAAGTTATATTTTTTATAGCTATAGTTATAGCTATAGTTTTGTAGTACTTAGGTACAAACAACTATGAAACGGTAGCTAAGCGTATAATTTTATAAGCCGGTTTTTGTACTTTGCAGAATAGTAAAAGAACTGTTTTTGCAGGCTACTCAGCTTGAATGCCTACGCAAGATGTAACCATGATTTCGAGATTTTTTTTTTCTTCACTAGCATGAGACACTACAACCCAAGAATATATTAGTTTATTTGCGGGACTTATTTTCAAAAAGTTAGTAATCATCGCACATTATGTTTATTTTAAACTAAACTCACGCTGGAAATTTGAGCTGAGTTCAAATTATAGCTAACAAGCTGGCTGCATTGCCGTTTTCGTGGTTTTTCTCGTGAAAACGAGTCAGTTTATTTGAGAATAGCGTTTCCCAAGCTGTGATTCTGGAAATTTGGAGTTGTAGTCCTCCTATATTCCCCCCCCAAAAAAAAGTAGAATTCAAATTAATTGCGTTTGCTACACTAGAGCTGTAAATCTAGAGTTTGCAGTTTGTACATGGCAATCATCTATCACCACTTCTCTCTATATTTTATGAGATTTATTACAGATTACCTTACCTATGGACTCAAACTTTACTCGTGGGAACTAAAGAGAGATTTAAAGCATAATATCTGTGGTACACACTGCCCCCCAAAAGGGGGGGGCAGTTTTTTATCTGCCGTTGTACTGGGCCGATTGACGAAATTTAACTTGCGTTTTTCATGTCTCGAAAACACGACTTCGGATATTTATTAGATTTAGGTATAGCATTGTTCTAACATAGCTATTTTGACACAAAATGGGACTTTTCTGAAATGATATACTAATGTTTTACATATTTCGATTCTACGACTCAAATTATCCCCAAATATTAAATTTCGTACAATATGGTGAAAAACGTACCGAGAAATTTAAAAATTAATCTTAACGCACTTTTTTCATTTTACACCAAGAATAATTCACTAGGCGAAATTCTTAATTTTTAGTAACCGATTTTCCTTTCCCTTTTTTTCATCGGGTGTGAGCGGAAAAAAGGTGCCAAGATGCATTGTTCATTCCTTCAAATAATTTTAACAAAGTGCGTAAAGAAAATTTGGCGTTATTATCGCTTATAACAAATATGCCAAATTTAAAAACGCACCTGTGTATAAATTCACAATATCTTTGAAAATTTAGAATAAAAAAAACTCTTAATTTTTGCAGATATGCCGAAAAATACATCTACTTTATAATAAAAATTTTATAATAAAAAATACAAAAATATACTACTTTATAATAAAAAATACAAATTTTAGAAATAAATCAAAAAACAAAATCTGCCAATTTTATTTGGATTGAAACTAAATTTCGAATTGGGAAAGAAGGAATCAAGTAAGCTTAATAAAAAAAAAGATATTAATAAATATGTACTAAATTTAGCTAGCACTGATGAGCTAAAATTTTGAGAGCTAATGTTTTAAAAACTACCCCTGCGATTGTTTTAAAAACTATCTAGCGATATTGCTGTTGAACTGAATTTTATGGTTTAAGTGCGAAGAATATGATTTTTAATAAATGAAGGCAACACACAAAACGTTAAAAAAACACCCCTTTGGATGTAATTTAAAATCTGAAATCTTTCAGATTTTTTAATTTTTTGTTTAATTTTTAATTTCTGTTTAAAATTTAATTTTTGTATTTTAAACTATAAATATACTGGTAGTAACATACGCTTAAAATATTCCTTTCGAAGGGGATAAGAAGAGCCAGTCCGTAGAACATTTTAATTTATAAAAGAGGTCTTCAAATTGAAAAACGTTTGCGAAACGTCGAATTAAAGTCGTTTACACAATGTACGTAGGTTTACTGTTTTATCTGAGCCGTGACAAGAGTTTTTTCTGTAAACTGACTAAATAAATGAGGCCAGCAGGGAACCTAATTTTTAGTTGGAAAGAAATGGATAGTATGTTTTGTTTTACGCAAATAAAAGTAGTTTCTTTGTGTAATTTAGTACAATGAAAAATAAATAACAATTTATGTTAATTTTCGAAACCTACTTAAGCAAAATTTAATTTCATTGTTTTATTTTTCATGAAATAGAAATGAATGTGTTTTGAGGTAGATCCAAAATAATATCATTGCCCAGTTGTTTCGAAATAAATTTTTCCACTTTGTGCAGTAGATGGAAAAAAAAAAAAATTAAGGGAAGGATCTAGGGTCTAGTTGTAACAGTTTTCGAAAAATGTTTGCATGTTTAAATGTACTTACGATTCCTTGATTAGAACTGTTGTTTTTTATAACATAAATATTCCTTCATGATATGCACAAGACAAGCATTCGGCAGCTTTGTTGAGTATAGCGCAAGAAATATTTTATAAAAACTCTTCCTCTATTATAATGTGCTACGAATACACGGCAACTTGTAGCAGACTTGGGACAAATAATAACAATAAAAGCGACGATATTAAAAAAAATTGGTGATTATTATTACTTGGTATAACGGTAATGAATGGTATCAAATAGTTTATAGTAAAATAAAAATAACATAAGGAAAAAAAAAATTCTGAAAGCTTTCAAATTTTACGTAACGCACAAAGGGGCGTTTTTGAACGGTTTGTGTGTTATCTTTATTTATTAAATATCATGCTCTTCACAATTAAACCATAAAATTCAATTCAACAACAATACCCCAAAATAATTTTAAAATGAGCATATCTTTAGAATTTCCGATACAGTCTAGCGTGCTGGAGATAAAAAATGTTCCCCTCCCCGCCCGTACAGTGTATAAGGTATTTCTCCCGCCTTCTTAGCATGTCTTCATAGTGCAATAGTCAGTACACTCGGCGCGTATTTGAGAGGTCCAGGTTCGAGTCCCAGCGAGGGCATTGCTCATTTTTCATGTCTCCTGCTTGGAAATGACCTAATATCTCTACAAGTGTTGCCATTGCTCACTTTGAAACTGTTGGGTTTGTTAATCAAAAATTGTTAAAGTGTTACAAAATATGAAATCGATAATAAAACAAATTCCAAATTCCAAAGTAGTACTTTCAGATACCCATATTCTGTGGAAGATTAAGTTATTCAAAATTTGATGGCTCTAGGTTCCACACCCAATTTTGTTATATCACAATGCGAGAAACATACATACATTTATGCAGATTCTTCGTTATGTAATTTCTTTAAATGTAACACAGGGCGATAATCTTTGGTGGCAACAATATTGGGGTAAGTGAAACGGACATTTAAAGTTTTCAACGCAAAATGCCCAAACGAAATTAATAGCCCTTCTGGGCTAAGGCTCTTTGGGCTAAATATTATTTAAACAATCAGCATAACAGTCCTCATTCAGAACTGCAGTTAACACAAATATGTAATAGATTATTTTTTATCACACATTTAACGTGTATCCACATTTTGCAAACTAATTGCATTTCATCCATTCTTCTTTATCAGAGTTCCTGTAGTCATCTCCGCAAGTTAAGTGTAATCATTTTACTGTTTCAGAATATGTATCTAAGTTCAAAATCCTCCTGTTCAAACATTTTAACTTTTTTAGGATTTTTTCTTTTAATTTTTCCTTCATCGTTTTCTACTTTTTTTTTGGGGGGGTTCTTTTTATTGTTTACATTTCCAAAACTTCTTTTACGCGTGTTTCAATCAGAATGGGAGATTTCCTTTTCCGTCGGCCTCTGTTAGAGTACGTACTACTCTGTACTGTGGACTACTGTGTTAGACTACCTTCCGAGGTGAAGCCTTAAGGAGAAATCTAATCTTTGAGAGTGAAGAATTGATTTTTCTATTTAGGGAAATAAAACTAGACGGATAAAGTAATTTGCGTGTTAACATTTAAAAAAGATAATCAGACTGCATGAATCAAAATGCCGAGGCAAGTTGGAACATGTTCCAACTTGCCTCGAGATTTTGTTACAGATTGCTCCATCGTATTGTTTCGGACATTTTTGTTAATTTATTAAAAAAAATTGCAACAGTCTTTTAAAGTTTACTACAGTCTTTTAAAGTTTACTACAGTCTTTTAAAGTTTACTACAGTCTTTTAAAGTTTACTACAGTCTTTTAAAGTTTAATACATAGACAAAATAAGTAAGAATAACCATTTTTAAAAAAGATCAATTAACTTATTTTAGATCAAGGTTTACGAGATATTGTTATCGTTATTGCGTAACAGTAACATCAGAACGAACAACTTGTCTAACAGTAACATCAGAACAAACCCACGAAATTCATTGTGGCAAGGAGTACAAACTGCGCCTGTCTTTTGACAAGAGCCTACAGGTGACAATATGACTTTGCTCAGTTCTCCCCTCCCCCCAATTTTGATGGTCTTTACAACGCAAGAACAGCGTTGTAAAAGAGCAGTGACAACACAAGAGAGGACAGGAAAAAACCTTCATTGGAATTATACGTTTTCAACTGCCCACTTCGGCAGACGATATGAGGGAGATTTTTCACAACAATGATGAACGTAACATCACATGAGGAATCTGTATAACTTCACGTTTTATGACATCTTTCAGTTCTGACAAATCTCGTGGCTTTGAAGTAAACGCCTTAGATTTCAGATCATCTGAGAACCAGAAATACATCGGAGTGAGGTAGGGGGGATCGCGGTCACCACCAAACTGCAAAGCTACATTAGATAACTCTGTCTTGAAACGTTGTACACTTGAAAATTTGAAATTCCAATAAAAGTTCTTTTTCTGTTTCCTTTCTTGTGTCATCATTGGTCCTTTACAATGCTGTTCTTTTCAAATTTTTAACGCGGGCAGTTTTCGTCATACGTATATCGTTCCAAGGCCATTTATAGTTTTTAAATGCGCCGATCAATTTGAAATTGGAAAAAAAAAAAAAAAAGTGGATGTTGCCATTTTAAAATTTTGATATGTTTTCACTGTAACCGTAACCGCGAAAGTTTTTTCGTGTTTTTTTTTAAATCATCACAATCTCGAGCGCTACTTTCGAATAACTGTATGTGATGTTTTATTTCAATTGGTTGAGCGGCCGCTAGGGGTTCATATATCGGAAAGTTCTCTTATGACCACCCTGTAGGTAAAACGTTCTTCGCCGCCAAAGCCCAGACACTTTTTTGCAAGCAGTTCGCCGCGAATGGTTAAAATATTTGCGCTTTTATTTCTTTCAGCACCGATAACGCTGCATCATATTGATATTACATCAGCGAAAACGACACATACACAACATCAAAGCCTTATTCGCATCTTTGGTTTCAGGTTAACAGATAACTGCCGCTAACCACTTGAGTGAATTTTGAGAAAAGTGTTATTACAAACTTAATTGGTTCAACGCACCAGTGGCCGAGCGGTAAAGTCGCTGAACACTGGTAGTTCAGTCAGGGGTTGGAATCCCGGCGAACGACTTGGCTGCATGGACGTTTTCGTGTTTTCCCCCATGTGTAACGTGTGTACGAGCCAGTTCCCTTTAGAAAGTCTTCCAAAAAGGCATCCCTTCCCCTTAGGCAGATAGCCCTCATGTGCTTTGCCGTAATCAATCAATCAAACCATGCCAAACGTTAACTGTTCCATTTCAGGTAATAAAGGTCTCCTGTTAGTTTAAGGTTATGTCCATTCCGAAGAACTTGGCAACTGATAGGGTTAAACTCTAATACGAAAGGCTTCAGTTAACACGGTCAGCTGAATTAGCTCCTACTACTTCACACGGAGGTTAAATACTGCTTCGGAAACAAATTTAGATTTTACATATTACATCATTTAAAATTTACATTCCGGCAGGAAACTGAAATCAAGAAAGACGGGAATGTCGAACTAAAAATAATTGGTTAGAATAAAATAAGGTCTTTACAAACTGTTTTCGGAAAATACAAATCGAAACGAAATAATGAGTGAAAAACATCATAAACTAGGAGCTTTGAAAACTCACAGCTTTGAAAATCTGTGATATTTTATGGTGTTTTCCAGTTGAACTCTGCCGAAAAGAAAAAGTTCTAATCTGTATTTCTACCCGAGTTGAATTCAGTGGCTTGTTCTTCTGAAAATACTACCAGCCTAAAAGAGTTATGATAAAAGAAGAAAATATATATAATGATATTAATGAGTCAAGCTAATGTAATTTTCAGCGTCCAAGTAGTAATTAGTAATAACAGAAATGAAAAACTGTGTAATTACTTTTAAATTGCTTAGTTTGCTAATTAGTAATAAACATTAAATTTGAAAGAAAAATATAATATTCTCAGCTTTGCCCATAGGCAACACAACAACGGTCGGCAGTTTTAAATATTTAGGGCAGTGGCAACATTTCTTCTAAATTGTTGAGTTAATGAGGAAATTTGAAAGGGAAAAAAAAAAAAAAAAAAAAAAAAAAAAAA
>KK117831.1:44581-60875 GCA_000611955.2 Stegodyphus mimosarum
AAAACCCACCTCATGCTTTACCGAGTGCAGTGGATTGCTTTTAAATCGCTGAGTTTGTTAACTAGAATTTCATTAAGCTCGCGTGTTTTTGGGGTGTAACTGGAAGGAAGTTCGGCTAGTAGTGCCAGTACAGGGTTCGAATCCTGGAAAGGGCATTGTACATTTTTCATCCCTTTGACAAACATGACTCCATAACATAAAATATTTTTTTTTTCAGTTTCTTGACATCGAAAAAATTCTACAGGGATCTACAGTGGCGCCCGAATTAAAAAGTGGGAGGACCGATAATTCGTTACCACCAGTATTTGGAAATTGGGTCTTCTCTCCTCAATTCAGCCTTTAAAAGGGGAAGTAATTTCTCTCTCCTTCTCGCATGCCGTCGTGGTATAACTGGAAGCACACTCCACATGTATTCGAGAGGTGCAGAGTTCGAGTCTTGGTGAAAATTTTCACGGTTCTGCATCGATATAACCTAATGTCTCTGCAACCGTTTTTACAACTCTAACCAATAACAGTTTTTACAAGTGAAAATATCGAGAGCGCAATAGCTTCATAAATTTACATCCCAAATATTAACTGTATAACGAATTTAAAAAAAGAAATATAGCAGCATTTAACACTCTGTAAACGTAAACATTGATCAGCTGAGTGTGTCCACAGCGCAAACAGTTTTTTTCTCTTTTTCTTTCTTTTATTGATATAAATTGAAATTTGTTCTAATGCCATTTAAAGTGTTTTTTTTTTCTTCTGTTATTCACCGTACTTTTTTAACACTAATTTACTTTGCAGAACCAAATGAACTTATTCTACAGCTTAAACTTCTTGAAGATACATTTAATGTCATTTTTCTATTAATTATAATATGGATTATTCCCCTTTCCAACCGCGGTGCTTTTTTTAATTCCCTCGGATTAACCAAGGTGGTCAAAGTAAGTTGTGCTTTTTCAAGGTCAAACTTTTCTTTCTGACGCTTCAGACAATGACGTATCTTATCTATCTGCTGAGTGAAGTCATTTCACTTTCCGAAGAGGGGAAAACCTTACTGAGGAGCAGGACATTGACGTCACCACGCTGGTTGGTTTTGGTTGAGAAGAGCAACCTTTTTTAGGTATACTAACCTTAGGATTAACATGATTGTGAGTTAACTCCGAAAGTCGTTCCCTGTAATTACGTTGCTTAATTGCGAGTTGTCTGTACTAGAATACTCAGACAGCAAAAATTTCATTTTTATAAATTAATTAAAATTATTAATTGACGATTTTATCTTGCCAATGTAATATTTTTCTTCGAATTTATATATCCATTGTTTTAGTGAATAAATCTCACCCCTCCATTCATATCCGACATGAAAGCTCCATTTATTAAGTAGTTATTCAAGAGACAGCTTCAACCGCACCCATTGTTTTCGCATAGCTCCTCCAATGCTCAGCTATTAAAGTTGAATGGATGCTTCATCTTAATTTGGAACTCATGTTTCTGAAATTAAATTAGAAGGATAAAGAATATTACACTGTTATTATTATTGCCTGTTTCTAATTAACCGCGAGTATCGATAATCATCCATCAGCTTCATCATCCTCAAATTTGAGGCTCTTCATTTATCAGGCTGAAACTGAGCGATGAATTTGTATTTTAATTCTCGTGAGCATTATTATAGTGGGATATCTTTCTTTTTTTGGGCAATTAATGTCGTTTAGAGGTCATGAGATCCGTCAGTTATCGGTGAGCTTCAAATACGTGATAATGTTGTGAATTTTATTTTGGAATATAGTTGCATTTAAAAATGCACAGTGTGTCCGTAAAATTTTAGGAATTGGTGGGGGAGAGACATATTTTCAAAATCTGAAAGGTTTCAGATTTTAAGGGTAGCCCCCAAAAGGTTTCTTAAGGTTTTTACGCTCTTGTTGAAATCGCAACCTATCAGTTTGCTATTGCACTCATTCCTGTTAACCTTCCTCCCGTTTTTTGTCTTTTTAGCTTTATTGTAATTCGCATTTACGTTATATACAATTCCATAACAAAATTGTAAGAAAATTTAAAAAGCAGCATAACAGTATACGTTTAGAATGCTCGCTGGAGAGTTAAGTGTCGGCATGCATTTTATATTTTATTGAGTCTTTTCTCCGTTCATAATTTCAATGTTCAGTTTTCTTAGTAAGACGGTTTGCAAAAGTTTTTTTTTCTTTGTCTTTTTAATATTAACGTTTTGTGTGTTTATTTTATTTATTAAATATCACTGTCTTGGCGCTTACGCCGCGTAAAATTCGATTCAACAGCAAAATAAGGAAATATTTAAGAACAGCATATCTTTAGAATTTCCGACAGAGAGTCTTCGCGGGCTGGCGATAAAAATGTTTTAATTCGTCCAGTGTTCCCACTACTCCTACTTGAAATCATGAGAATTGTTAATCGAAAATTCCTTCAAGTTTTACAAAATATGAAATAGAAAATAAAACGAATTCAAAATTCGTGTTTCCAGGTGCCCTTGTTCTGGTGGTGGACTCCGTTATTCAGAATTTGGAATGGCTCTAGTTACTGCTGTTTTTTCACAATGCCCGAGACATACATTCATCGATCATGTAGGTACTTCAGTATGTAATTTCTTTGAATGTAATACAGGGCAATAATATTTGGTGGTAACAATTTGAAAAGTGATGCATCGCATTCAAGTGTTTCGACACAAAATGCCGTTTCAAGATTAATATCCCATTCGGGACTACATTGAACATACATTGAATATTTTTTTCTGTTAATTATAATATGGATTAATCCCCTTTCCAACCACGGTGCTTTTTAATTGCTCTCGGATTAACCAAGATCAGACTAAGTTATGCTTTTTCAAGGTTAAACTTTTTCTTTCTGACGTTTCAGACAGCGACGTATCTTATCTGTCTGCTGAGTGAACTCATGGGTCCCTTTTAGGCTAATAAAAAGAAAGTGGAAGAAGAAAACATTTTTTTACATCCTATGCCTTCAATATACAATCTTTCTAAGTCTATATAATGCTTGGCAAATTCATACATTTGCTTGATTTCTTCCAGCGTCACCAATGGCCGAGTGGTTAAGTCTCAACTGATTAAGAATAGTAATCTAACTGGCGGCTTCCGAAGCAATTTTACGTGGCTCGCAAATCATTTTCCATAAATTAATTAGTATTATTATGACAAAAATTTAAAAAAAGGTTTATGATTTTAATGATTTCAGTCCAGTTAGTTATTATGCTCTTTGCTATAAAAAGGAATTTGAGTAACGTTCCAGGAAATCTACAAATGAAGCTAATTAACTCACACTATGATATAAATCCTATTAAAAATATGAAGATATCTTTTTGATATCTGCGAAGGATAAATACCCTCAGTTTTGAATTTTTGCAGTAAGAATGATTGCTTTGTTTGAACGTGCACTTATATGTGAATATTTTTTCTTTTCTAAGATTTTTTTCTAAGTTGGTTATTAATAAATTTAAGAAAACAACTCGATTGATCGATCAGTATCTATAATTCATAATGACGGCAGTTTCTACTAATTTTCTGCCAGGTTACAAACTTTACCAAATTCGCAACGTCGTGAGATGTTGTAGTTGAAAATTGTAGTAAGAAATAAAGACGTTTATAATTATTTCTTTGCAAGTACGTGTATTTTTACTTCTTTGTAGAAAGTATTGTAATGGTGGCCTGTTTCAACGGAAGTATCCATTTTGACCGTTCCCGAATCCATTTTGAGTATTTCTTTGCGCTACGTTTGGATATACGGATAGAATAAAGAACTTATTTTTCCGTAACGGGTTGTAAAATGGATTTAAAATGGGCTCAAAATGGATTTCTTCGGTGACTTCTGTAGTCACGTACGTATGTATGCCGTATAATTCAAAAATGATTATCCGTAGAACGATGAAATTTTGTATGTGGGACTGCTATAATATTTAGAAGTGCACCTTCCTTTTTTAGTCACAATCAGCAGTACCAAAAGTATTTATACCTTACCGTAAAAGACCGAAATCTGTTGACATTCTGCGATGAATGCCACCATTCACATAGTCGCTTGGTGTATGTCCGAAATATGTGCTAAATATCTTTATTTCTCACTTACGCATACCGACAAATGTCGACATTCACCAAGCATTGATGTTGAATAAAAATATTTTTGTTGTGTTTTTAAATAAGACCTTTATTTTTGTTATGTTTTTAAATGATACTTTTTTGATATTATTAAAACGTATGATGTATGTCAAAATAGGAGAAAGCCTAAGTACCACGACATGTAAATAAACTATCAACTCTTGAAGAGCAATGCACTCTAAATGAGAGAAGAAAGTAACACCAATAATAAACGTATTTAATTATGTAATTGATATTTTACAATCTTATTTATTTCAACCACTTACGTTGTTGCGACACTTTCAATTGCACAAGAGTCCCATCCTTTTACAACGCCTCTCTGTCCTCTCGTCCTCTCGTTTCGACTGCCATCGGACCATATCTGTACTTGTCGACGTAACCGGTGATGATCCAAATGGGTAACAATATAACAAAATATTTGGTCTTTCATCGAAGTATTTGGTATGTATTGACATTCATATGAGTCGACATTCTCCAATTTAGGTCTTTGACGGTAACATTTTACCCGATTTAAAAGTCCATACCCTACCTTAGTTCTCGCAATCTTCTTTATTCTCGGCTTTTCGTTTCGGCTGCCATCAGAGTATATCTGTACTTGTCGACGTACACCGGTGATAATCCAAATGTGTAAGAATATAAGAAAATATTTGGTCTTTCACCGAAGTGTTTGGTATGTATTGACATTCATATGAGTGGACATTCTCCAATTTAGGTCTTTGACGATAACATACGCATATAACCACTCTCTTTACCCGATTTAAAAGTCCATACCCGGCCTTTATTCTCGCAGTCGTAGGTGTAGACATATGCTTCCAGTTAAAGGAGTGTTTCCAAATGATTAAAATATTTATGTTTTGGCAATTTCAGTTTTTTTATCTAGTTTTGGACAAATAACGAAATCTAATTTTTATGCAGTCTCCCAGCGCCTATAATTACGTTTGGGAAAGTTTTTGCTCGTTATGATAAAATAAAAATACAAGAAGATTAAGGTAATAAAAATACCAAGAAGTTGTAGGTTTATTTAGTTACGGCAAAGCACTCGAGGGCTAAGGGGATGGATGCCTTCATGGAGAACTTTCCGGGGAAAACTGGCTCATATAGAAGTGACACTTGAGAAAACTATGGAGACGCCCATGCAGTGAGCCTGTTCGCTGGGATTCGAACCCCGGGCCAAAGTACCAGTGTTCAGCGACTTCGCTAGTCGATCGCCGGTGAGCGAAATTTAAATTGCAGTTTTTCCCTTTGCGTTATTTTCATTACTATTTATGTATGTTTTGATAAATGTTTGTAGAGACATTAGGTATTTTTGGAAACAGAGGTATTGCAAAATGAGCAACGCCTTCGCCGGGAATCGAACCACGGACCTCTCGGTTACGCGTCGAGCATGCAGACCACTACACCACGAAGGCATGCGAAGAAGGCGGGAGAAATACCTTATATGTTTACTGAATAAAATTAAAAATTTATTTTTGTGAAAAAAATTTATTTTGTTTAATAAACTCTTGCTTTTAGCAAAAAAAATCGGCTCGTTTGGTGCTTTTAAACCGTGCATTTGACCCTCATGCAGTTTGAGTTTCAGATTACTGGTTAAGACTATCGAATGCTGAGTGTACTACCCGGGCTCGATCCCAGGTGTGATCCTAGCCCGTTCGCCTTTACTCGTTTTTAATTTGGTTATATTTATTTTCCATTCTAAAAATAAGAGTACCGGCTAATAATAAACCCTCTAAACTGCATGATTTGAAAATTAATGGTTCTCCCATGATTCTTCTACAGCAACCACGACGCAGACACTTACATAATGCTTCAGCCAAGAATGACTTCATATCTGAGAACCAAAACTTTATATTAACCAATGTGGACAAATCTCAACTGAAACTGAATTATTCTGCACCAGACTTTCACTCTGTTCTCTGTCTGGCTAGATTGCTTATGTCTTGAATATATCAAATTTGTCAGGAACAAGTGCCCACACAAGCGTTTACTGCGCCAATTTATTTGCACTTGCTTAAAAAGAAATATTTACCAAAGAAAATAAAGAAATATTAAATCAGTTATAATTGCATCTATATGTCTTCAGCATTCAAATTATTTTATATATACCCATACGCGTAGTATTCATGAAGACAACTAAAATAATGCCGTTACTTTTTCATTTGAGAAATATCCCCAGGGTTTATTAAAATTTCCAATTACATCTATTTATTATCTGCATATTTGCATTTTTGACCAGGAAATAAATTTATGCATAGGATGTCATAACTATTGAGTTTGAACGAAGGCACATTTTGCGGAACGGTGAGACCTTTAGCGTCTATGCCTTCCGGCCACTGTTTCAAACATGCGTCTGAAAGACTCCATTGATTAATCAATATTTATCTATTATTACTTGTATGCCTTCTAAGAAATAAAAACAATTCTTAATTTATGCAAGTAATTAAAACGTATTTGTCTAACCTTCTCGAATAAACATTGAAATTTAGCAAAATGAATCTGCAGCCTAAAGGCACCAAAAAAAAAAAAAAGAAAAAAATGTACCTTGTATACTCAGGTAAAAGATTCGAATTCAAAATTAACTTTATTGTGCTACCTTTGCATGTGTCAACCTGATAACATTCGGACGAAAGTTTAAAACTTAAATGCAGCAAAACCCGTTTAATTTTTCCAAGGGATCCAAATTAAAAAAACACATTAAACGGGAACATAATTTTCCAAAATTATGATTATTCGCGATACTGATTATTAAAAACATACTAAATTTATAATTTTACTAATTGTTTTTAAATAAAATCTATTTTTGTTTTTCAGCTGCGTTTAAATGGTTCATGTCAAACTTTATTATATTAAATATAAAAAACGGAACCAAAGGAAAGAAAAAAAAATCCGAAAGGGTTCGGATTTTAACGATGGCCCAAGGGGATTTTTTTTTTTTTTTTACACTCTCTATGAGTTCTCAGTCTACCAGTCTGCTGTTGTACTCACTCTAACCAGTCTGCTGTACTCACTCTTGCTAACCCATTTCTTTCTGTATATCTTTTAGGTTCATTATTAAGCATCATCGATGCAATGTTAAGTGTTGGCATACTTTTTTCTATTTTTCAATTTTTTCTCAGTTCATATCAATGTTCAGTTGTCTTACTAAGATGGCTTTACGTAGCTCTTTTTACTTGTCTTTTTATATTAACTTTGCCTGTGTTAATTTATTGATTAAGTAACATGTCTCTTCACACTTACACCCCATAAAATTCAATTCAACAGTGGAATCACAAAATAGTTAAAAAATAACGTATCTTCAGAGTTTCATACATACAGTCTCGGGGGACGCTAGAGATAAGTGTTTTATTCCGTATTGCCGCTGCTCGCCTTTAAGTTGTTGATCTTGTTAATAAAAAATTAATTAAAATTAAAAAAATATGAAATGTAAAGTTCGAAATTCAAAATTCGCCCTTCCAGGTCCACATTTTCGGGTGGAGGACTACGTTATTAAAAGTGTGAAGGCTATAGGTAGTGTCGTTTTTTCACAACGCAAGGAACATACGTACAGACATGCAGATTCTTCATTACTTATTTTCTTTAAAAGTAATATAAGGTGATAGTTTTTGTTGGCAAGAATTTGAAATGCGATTCGCCGCAAAATTCCATTTTGAGACTAAATAGCTCATTCGGGCTATTTATTGTATCTTAAAAAAAATTTAATATCTTTTTTTTCCAAATCTTTCATCGATAAAAATCTTATTTTAATTTTGTAAAAAAAAAGTATATATATGTAAAAAAATATGTAAATCAGCTTTATAATTTAATTTAGCAGTAGCCCCTTAATTCATCATTTTTAAATTTGGGTATTTACTCTCTATAATAAAAAGAATAATAACTTTTCTGGACTGCATCATTTCTAGATCAGTCTATGTCACATGGCTTGCGTAACGCTGATGACTTAGCTAATTCGGAACCTGAACTCAAAATTTCGGTAACTGAAACTTTTCTCTTAATAAACAACCTAAATCAAAACCTTCTCTTGGTGAGCCTGCCATATTGGATTAAGTGCGCGCTTTTGCTTCTATCTCTGTTGCCACTTCGCTCTGCTCTCTTCCTATCGCAACAGTATCAAAAATATAAATGCTCTTGAATAGGCACGATTAGAGTGCCAAGTAAGTTGTGGTTACAAATGACAATTGAAATAAATTTGAATATTCATTCTTGCTCATTTGATAAGTTTCATTTTCAATATGGATACGATCTTCGCTATGAACATTGCTACACTGATTCATGACACACTTTTTTCTGTTTTCATCAGATACACATATACATATAATGGATGGTTTTAGGGATGAATGCACCATTTTAAAAGATATAGGAAATGTGAATAGTGGTCTTCCTATTATGTAGTCGTTTCCTTTCGAATAGGGATTTCCAGGTTATTTTTCATCTCCCTTCTGGCTTGCCTTTATTCTTGATAAGTGGTGAGTCCCGGAGTACCTGGGTCCAGGGATGTATAAGTTCGACCGCCTCATCCGCGACCATGAGCGTAAACACGCATGCGCCATTCGGACCGAATTATTGTCAAAATAGGGTGGAAGGATGGAGACTTTCTTTCCCTCCATTCTGTCTTTCCGGAGAAGAGAAGATTTTCACGTCGCAGCAAGCAATAACGCCCCTTTTGGAAGAGTCCATATGCTTTGGCAGAATGCCAGCCAGAGTTGCGTTTAAGACGGTCGAACTATACCTCGATCGACAATATGGGTACTTGCGAACATATCATTAGAAAGTAACTGAGGTAGTACAAAGCTGATAGAAGTACGGTCCATAAAGATGAAAATTAAAGTGCTCTTAAAAACGGTTTCGTAGACGAAAATAAAGCAAACTGTCGAGCTGGTAATTGTTAAATACGAAGATTACAAAATTAAACATTTAAAAGTTGAGTGAATTCAAAGAGCATTTTAACAAATGTGAAAGAAAATACCAAACGTATCAAATACAATCAACGAAAATACCAAAAATACATACGATAAATACCAACTAATCAACAAATTACCAGTAAAAAGGAAAATAACTTCGATAATATCGACCAATATGCGAAAGATTTGTCACACTTATTTGACAGAGGTCAGACCAAGCCCACGACATTTTTCATGGCAAGGAGTCAAATACACCTGTTGTTGGCAACAGCCTTGAACACCAAATAGGTAACAGCCCGACATTAGCTCAGTTCCGTCACCCCCCTCCCTCTATTTTGAGAGAGAGCACCTCGGGGGAAGGACGGGTCCGAGGGTCTCCCAACCCTCTTCCCACACTACAAACCTCTTGAGAGGATTTTCGACTCACCGCATATTTAGAGTGCTCTCATAACGCACAGAAACTATACATTTAAAAACATCCATGCCTTCTCCGGAATTTGAACCCGGGTCCTTCAGTATGGCAGCCAGCGTCACTAACCACTATCCTGGTTGAGCGGTGCGAAAGAGTTTAAATGTAACTTTAAGGATTCTCATCATTAAAGATTTCCTGAAGAATATTAAAAACGTCAAACATCTTGTCGATGGATGTTGGTGCTTCTCTAATATCCCCTAATCTACCAGTGATAGTTTTCAGAACATCAAGAATGGAATAATCAGCCAATATTTTTTTGACTTAATAATTAAACACTTTTCGTCATTAAGGTTTTAGGCCTCTCGGATATATTAAGTGTTTTATCTTTAGGAATATTTCTGTTTCTAGTATTACTAGTTTGGGTGTTCTCGCTGAGGGAAGTCTCTCTTGCCTTGTAACCATGGTAACGACTGCTGAAGAAGGTAGGGAAGCATTTTAATTGGTTGAATAGTTCGACCGCCTTATCCGCGACCATGAGCCGTTCGGACCGAATTATTCTCAAAATTGGGTGGATGAATAGGGACTTTTGCCCCTTCATTCTCTCTTTGCCGAGAAGAGAAGACTTTCACCTCACAGTGAGTAATAACGCCCCTTTTGGACGAGTCTACGTGTTTTGGCAGAATGCCAGCCAGGGTTGCGTTTGAGACAGTCGAACTATACCTGCTGTGCTATGATGAAAACACATGCTCAAATTGTTAACGAGGGAGGATTACTAGGGCCTTCAAGCGACTATTTCAAAGCTATAGACTGTAAGCGGTTTCCTTTTCCTTTTTGCAAATAGTTAAAGGAAAATGATAGAAAATGGACTGAAGTTTAGCGACCTTTCTCGCCACATTAGATGGTTAATTCATCTAGGCTTACTTGCGAAACAAGCAAGTGGTATTCAGAAGTCAAAACAACAAAAATCAGCGTAATATTCTCAATATTTTCACAGCAAAAAATAAGCCTGTTTGGGGCTTCTATAATTAAGACACAATAACACGCCGAACGAAACTAATTCAGAAGTCAAAACACGCTGATTTTTGTTGTTTTGACTTCTGAATTAGTTTCGTTCGGCGTGTTATTGTGTCTTAATTAAGCAAGTGGTATGTTAGTGATTTGTCAGTGGAGAAACGCTGACAGCGGAAAAAAAAGCTTTCATTGATCTAAAAACAGTACTGATGATCTCAGTTTCTAATTTAAACTTGGACATAAATGCTTTCAATAAGAATTTCCTTCAAAGAAGTAAAGAGAAAAAAAAATCTTGAAGCTTTGAGATTTTACATTACGCACAAAGGGGCGTTTTATTAACATTTTGTGTATTACCTTTATATATTAAATATCATGTTCTTCGCACATAAACCATAAAATTCGGTTCAACAGCACTATCGCAAAATAATTTTAAAATGAGCATATCATTAGAATTTCCGATACACAGCCTCGCGCGTTGAAGATAAAAAAAATTTTTTTTTTCCGTACGGTGTTGCCATTGCTCGCTTTGAAATCGTTGATTTTGCTAATCAAAAATTCGTTAAAGTGTTACAAAATATGAAATTGATAATAAAACAAATTCCAAATTAGAGCTTCCAGATGCCCATATTCGGTGGAGGATTACGTTATTCAGAATTGAATGGCTCTAGATACCGTTGTTTTATCACAATGCTAGAAACATACATAAATTTATGCAGATCCTTCATTATTTAATTTCTTTAAATATAACACAGGGCGATAATATTTGGTGGCAACAATTTGAAAAGTGAAACAGACATATAAGTTTTCAACGCAAAATGCCAAAACGAAATTGATAGCCCTTTGGGTTAAAAAAATGGCAAAACGTTTTTACAGCTAGCGTATGATAAATGTTCGTATCCTGCAAAAAAACAACGGTATAGCGAGTAGCCGTTATAAGGAAAGTGGATTTAACACATTCTCATCGGCTGAAGATTTTTTCGGTCTGTCATGGTACATATAATGCTATAGTCATGAAAAATTTGAGAAATGGTAATTATAACAAGTGCCAACTGATGAGCAGTTGTATCTTCAGAAGCACAAGTGGAAGGGTACTTCAGTATTCGCTACTGTACGTGGCATGGTAGGATTCAGACATTTTTCCAAATTAATTTTTAATTTAAACACTTTAAGAATTTTTTAAGCATTGCCATTCTATTTCTATATTGCGTGATGTGTTTTAATTAATAAACTATGCAACAAATATCTAAACATTTCAGTTAGTGCCTTCAGATCGTATTCAAAGGATGTATCATTGTTTGCAAGGGTGCTGAAGAAACTCAAACGGGGCATTGACCAAAAAATAACCTCAAAAAGTTTGTGAGGAAACGCAAAAAAGGTTGGGAAGCTATGTTTTTAAGAGATTTTTTTAGACGTCATCAAAATTCTTATAAACAGTCGAGGTTGTAGCAGGATATCCTGCCGTCATGTGGTCACAAAACTCGGTGGTAACGATTCTGTCCACGCAAATTAAGGTACGTCGCGCCATTAGCGGAGAAAGCGTCTGTTCGAGCAGTGATGGTATAATTTCATTCAACTGCAGAACCGCTTCCTGGCCCTGGATGGCTCGACCAATCAACTGAGTCCCTCTTTGAAATCAGCCTTGCGTAGCGATGAAAACACTCTACATTGCTCAGCGGAATGAATGAACCTTGCCTCGCTTCGATTGCTTTTTCAGGCCATGGTGAACAAGGTCGGCTCCAGCTAATTATGCTGTATGACATAATCCCGACTGTGCATAAGCCGGCGGCATGGCACTGACTCGCGAAGTCGTTCCGACATCAAGTTATAACGTAGACAACATAGAAATATATTTGTCATCCGGTTGTTAAATTTGAATGTATGGTTTTAGCACGTAATTCGCTGTGTTGATTCAGATTCATATTAAAACCATTCTAATATTTGTTTTTAAAGCGATATTTTTGCGTTTCGCGTTTAGGAATATTTGCATGCATGGAGGTTGGCTCGATCATTTCCGGTGCCGTTGGCGATCACTGCAGGACGGGGTAGGAATATGCGCACGGGGTATTGGAACTTTCATGATATAGGTAACGCAAGTATTGTCCTACAGTGCTGTTGATCCAGAAATACTTTTCCAAAAATAGTGTGCAATTTTATATAACGTGTACATTACACTAAGTCAAGGGCATGTTCCGCAATAATTTTTGCTTACGTATATCTTCTCTTTGTTACTTAATATACTTGACAGTTTTGTTTGTTATGATGTTTGGAATATGTATCAAGTATCTTCAGAATTCATCTTGTTCGTTGTTGGCCTAAGAATACGATAAGCTTTGAGGGACACGAGAACAGTATAGTGTTCTGTGCCTCTTCTATATCTCTTTCACCGCAAATCCTACTGCTTGAGGAAGCAGTAGAAAGAGAAAGAGCAGTAGGAAGAGAAAGAACTTTTCTCAGGGTAATAGGTAGGAAAAGGCCATGTCCAAGCCCTTTGATTTAACCGGGGATTAGTTAAACTGGAACTTCATCATGAATTTACAGGTATAGATCCGTCCAAATTTAGATAGAAAATGCCCCGGGAGATTGGTAACGTGCATTCATGCCAATTTTTCTTAAGTCCTCCATGAAGGTATCCCTCCCATTAGGCAGATTATGTGCTTTGTTGTAATTAAATAAACCAGACCAAACCGCGAGAGGCGCATCCAACTACCTTTCTCCTACCACCATACTTCTCGAAAGGACCTTTGGCTGGATGATATTTTAAGTGACCCCATGTCTTTTCCGAGATTCAAATCCAGGCCTAACGATACAGCAGCCAGAGCTTGTAACCACTATGCAAAGCAGGACATATTTTCCCCATTATTGTAATTAATACTTGTGCACTTCAGCCTTGAAGAGCAAAGTTTCTCTCATTTAGGCGGTCAGTGCAATTGCAGCCCCGTGTAAAATAAATTTAACGTAGCGATAATTCAAAGCAAAATATACATTTATTTAGTTTCGCTTATGAGATCAAGTTATATGTCGTCTTCTGTAAATTGACATCTTGGACAGCTGCGTTTACCGCCTGTCTTTGGAGTCAGCCCTACCTACATACGATAAACCGCGGTTTTCGTGATGTGTAATATGAATACGAATAGGTTTTCCTTTAAAAAATTATACATGAATATATACCCCCTGGAGTGCTTTAGCATAATCTAAGTAATGCGGTTCAATGCGTTATATGACGGTACGCGCCAAAATGTTTTCAATAGAAAGATATAGGAGACCACTTGATACTTGCATCGAGAAATGTGCTTCCTTCGTGAATTCACATAGGGACCCAGGGATTAAAAAGGAAACTCTGACTGAACAGATCTTAACCGATAGCTTATAGGCCATTTTTAAACTGAATATATTGTACTTATCTCTTGAAACAGTGTTCTTATGTTTCAAAGCAAATCTTACCGATAAAAAAATTTAAAACGAATTATTTCATTCTATTTTAAATCTTCAACTAGCTTAAGAAACATGTTTCTTTTGTTTAGAGAAACTTTACCTCCGTTTTATCCTGAAACGGAAAATATTCGAGACGTGCTAAAAAGCAAGGTCATCCCATTATTTGTCATTAAATATCTTGGTCAATTTTTCCCACTTCTTGTGTTTTATTTATTTCTGTTAACTTTTCCTGCTTTGCACATGTGTCTTTGTTCAATGCTACTGCGAGTAAAATGGCGATCTGCAGAGAAGTCATTAGAAACCACCCGAGCGAAGATCGACGGACTGGCTACCTGGTAACTTTTGAAGTAAAGAATGCTAATAGGACCGTAACTAAATGGACGTGATTACGCCAGCCAGCGATGGTGAGGGGGGTGGAGGGATCAAAGTTCGTAAGATGCTTAGTATCTGGTAGGCAATTAAGTCTGCCGCCATTTACCTTGCGTCAGCCGTTCTTCCTCGTAGGCGGCCTTGTAAAGATCTTTTCGTTTTTGGTCTAGAAAAGGTTAAAGTTTTGTATTTATAGCTTCTTAGAAAATGGAGAATTCTCTCGTACCTTACGAATTTGTTTCCCCTACCTTTTTTTTCCTACATTAGGCTTCTTTTAACTTAAAATTTACTAAGCGTGCGATGCGTATAAATTAAATCATTCTTCGCCGATGACTCGTTACATATTTATTGTTCTTTGCGCGGCTTAACATTTCAGTTGTTGTAACGTGAACAGGAATAAATTGTACCTAATACACTGGGGAAATAAATTAAGAGAATTTTCATATTTAATCTACGATCTCCAGAACTACTAGACAGATTTTAATCAAATTTCGTATGAACATAGGTTGATATAATACAAACAAAATAAACATTCAACAGTTATAATAGACACACATGTTCGTGTGTAACACTCATGGGAGTCTAAAGGTCTGAAATAGCGATTACAGAAGACAGAAAAGAAATGAGGTAATAGGGGATATGGTCCCCCCTTACAGCCATACAGGCCTTGCAGTGTGATGTCATACTGCAAATAAGGCAGTTTATTAGTGCCTGTGGCAATTGGTCCCACAGTTCCTGGATGGTTCTTGGAGAGCGGTTGCGAGCTGCAATTGCCCATAGTGTCCCAGACATGCTCTATAGCTCTGAGGTCTGGAGACCTGGCTGGTCAATCCATCAGGCGAATATCCTCACTCTAGAGAAATTCGTCGACCAAAAGAGCTCGATGTGGCCTCGCGTTATCGTCCTGTACGATGAACTCGAGGCCGGAAATGGCAAACATGGGGCTCCAAGACCTCATCCCCATACCTCACATCAGTCACAAAGCCTCTGTCAAAGATGTGGAGAGGTGTGCCGCCATCCAGCGTGATGCCTGCCCAAACCATAATAATTGTTGATTTCGCGGACATTGAAGGGTAGGTAGCGGTCCTTAGCTCTTTCCATATGAGAGTCCGGCGAGAATCGGTGTTTAGGCTAAAATGGGACTCGTCGGTGAACAGAACGGTTGCCCATTGCTCCGTACTCTAATCACCATGCTGCCTGCACCATACTAATCGGACTTCCCTGTCCGTAGACATGAGCGGGACGCAAACAGCCGGTCTTCTGGCAAACAACCCTCTTTCATTCAGTCTTTTGGAAACAGTCACCCTTTTTACACGGTTCCTGTGGCATGCATACAGCTCCCAAGAAAGTTGAGAAGCTGTAGCCTCTCTGTTACGCCACGCTAAAATGGACAAATAGCGATCTTCTGTGGCCGTCGTGGCTCTTGGATGACTTTGCCCAGGGTTTGTCTCGATGGGTCCAGTATCTTGAAACTGTTTTATAGGTTACACACGACGCCGAAATAAATTAAACTCTCTGCATATCTGGACTTGAGATGGGCCTGCCTCTATCCTCCCCGCAATTCGCCACCTCATTCCATCATCTCAACGTTGGTGGTTACTCATTTTTACGGTTCTGATGTGAATTTAACCGATTGCTGCAGGATAACACCAAGAAATCCGCCGAGGTGTGCTAGCGAACGCAATTCGTCTTACCCTCCACGCGCTTATAAGGCCTGTTTTTCTGCTGGCTCCGCCAACACACACGTGTGCGCTTACGTATTTGCCGTACAAGATTTACATTTTTATCTAGAACCAGTGGTTTTTCCTTGAGTTCAGTTCTTTTCATGCAATGCGATAAAATATGCAAATTCTCTTAATTTATTTCACCAGTGTAGTAACGTGTTTCCCCCTTTTCTTTTTATCTTTTTACTTCCTTGTACGAAGTAAAATGGAAGTATTGTAATCGCGAAAGGCTTCGGGTATCATATTTCAACGAAAATATCTATTTTGATCGCTATCGAAGCAATTTAATGACGTGTTTGAGTGACATTCGTAGGTAAGAAGAGAATAAAGGAC
>KK117831.1:60889-81319 GCA_000611955.2 Stegodyphus mimosarum
TCTTTCCCCCCAAAAAAATTATAAAACTTATTTAAAATGAATTCTGAAAAGGCTTTTTCGTGGCGTCTGTGCGTACGTACGAATGAGTACGTACTGAGTATCTATGTATGTATCTCGCATAACTCATAAACAGAACACCTCAGAACGGAACATTGAAATTGTATATATAGGACTGCTATAACATGTAGATGTGCACCTTCTATTTTGGTTGCCAATCCGCCACGCAAAAAGTATATAAATTTATATATCCACTCTGTTACTCGGCTCAGTGATCTCAGATTTTTATTCATATATGTTAGTAAATTGTGCGTTTTTTGCTTTAAAAATGATTGAATTATGGTGTTATTTTCTTCCGGTTAAGGTTTTTATGCCTTTAGTAAATCTGCATGCAAGATTTGTAGAATTATCAAAAATTTAAAAATTGTTTAAGTTCGGCTAAGCCTAATCATTTTTCTCATGGCGGACATACTTGCTTACATTTGAAACTTAGGAGAATATTGGATAAGTTGCCAATCTAGAGAAACTAAGCTTTGCAACAACAAAAATAATGCCTTCTTTTATTATTGCGAATTAAATCATGCTTAATTAATTTTGGAATTTATTCGAGGAAATAAGTGTTTAAGATTTAGTTCGTAATTTTTAATGTAGATATTTTGCGTTTTTATGTATTTTTGCCTTGTCGCGAAGTGAGAACTGAATTAATTGAATGAGAAATACTAAATCGTCTGTGAAAATCTGTTTCTTTTTTTTTTTTCATTTGTTTAATTTCTTTTACACATCGTTTTAGATTTATTATACTATTTGAATAGAACATGTGGCAACGATCAGGTAATTCTCCAGATGATATACATAATTTTCGGGCATTCTGATTTGTAAAATGATTGAGATATAACGCTGATAAGTGAAGCTACCGCCAAAGTGTCGCTATGGTAAACAAATATAGTGAATTTTAAAAAGTGCATTTATTCTATTGTGGTGCATGCGCTATTGACGAAGTAGATTTAATTCAATCCCGATAAGTTTAAATGAAATGCAAAATGCGCATAATTTAGTATTCCGTACAAGGAAGTCATGTGGTGTACACATCAGATTTTTTTAAAAAAGAAGTGTGAAATTTTAACACGCGGAGAAGAGCAACATAAATTAAATCTTTCTTCACGGATCGTTTCTAAATGTGTTTCCTTCTTTTCGTGCTTAATGTATGGCTTTTGTGATTCTTTCTTCTTAACTGAAATTGAAAAATCCTTAATTATTTTGTCCTTGAAGATTTAGGCCCACCAGCGGCCGAGCGGTAAAGACGCTCAACACTGGTAGTTCGGTCCGAGGTTCGAATCCCGCGAACGGGCTGGCTGCATGGGCGTTTTTGTGGTTTTTCCCATGTGTAACGTGTATACGAGCCAGTTTCCCTTAGAAAGTCCTCCACGAAGGCATCCCTCCCTTTAGGCAGATAGCCCTCGTGTGCTTTGCCATAATTGAATAACCTAACCTAACCTTGAAGATTTAAGTTATAAATGTAATCTTTGGCCCAACAGCGGGCAAGCGGTAAAGTCGCTGAAGTTCGGTTCGAGGTTCGAATCCCGCGAACGGGCTGGCTGCATGGTTCTTTTCTTGGTTTTCCCTATGTGTAACGTGTATACGAGCCAATTTCGCTTAGAAAGTCCTCCATGAAGGCATCCGTCCCCTTAGGCAGATAGCCTTAGAGGCTTTGTTGTAATCGCATAAACCAAACAAAACCTGGAATGAGTTCAGTCACAGGCCACGTTGAGGCTGTGGCTAATTTCAGACTGAGGACAGGGCGCACCTGCTTAGACGAACATCTCAGTAGAATAGCTACTGCCCTATTTGTAAAACAGATACTATGAATAAAAAGCACTTGCTCGTCTGGTTCGGACCTTGACCCTAAGTTATAACATAGTGTTGATGTTTTCCTCTCGTACTGGATGGCTAGGGATCTTATGTCCTGAACACACGGTTCCGTCCCTCTAAGCACTAAAGATTGTTTAGAGTGTGAAACTTTTAAAATTTTTTTTTGTAAAGACTTGAATTTTAGTTCTGTTAAGTGCTTTTAATATTTTTGATGTAATTTTGAATTTAGTATTTTGTTTTTGGCCAGCGGCCTGATGTAAATGAATTGATTTCCGAATAAAGCCATTCGAAACAGCAACATATTATCATTGCGGGCACAGCGGGAGCATATGCACCGTACGCTTTAAGAACTTTAAAAATGAGATGTTTTTGTACTTGCGGGTCTCTCTCTTGACGGAGCTACTGAAGGTGATGGCTGTGTACTTACTGAGTGATTGAAATACTTTTAATCATGTTGTTTCATGTATAAGGTCTGTCTCGAAGGTAATGCGCCCCTTTTTTAAAGAAATTTATTGAACAGATTCGTACAATTATTCTTCGAAATACATCCCTCTTGCTTTAACACACTTGTTCCAACGCGATTTCCATGCTTTTTATGCGTCTTGGAAGTCCGTCACAGGGATGTCCTTTAGTAACCTCGATTTCTACAGGGTCTCCAAATGTTGTCCTTTGAGGGATTTTTTAATCTTCGGAAACAAAAAGAAGTCGGGCGGAGACAAATCAGGACTGAAGCAAGGCAAAAGTCTCCGATGACGTTTTCTCAAGTTTGAAACAAAACTTTGCGAATCGCAACTAGAGAGTTTTTTCCATATTGATTTCGACCGAGCACTCACACAAGGATTCACTGAAACAGGTACTATAACTCTCCAGGAGCTCGGAGCCGATGGCGCTAGTCGCGCTGTGTTCCCAAGACTCCAAGCATCATTCCGTGCAAGCGGCAGATCTGTGCGACAGACAGTCGCGGCAGAAGAAAATGGGCCGCATTACTTTCTTGACAGACCTTGCTACTGTAGAGGAGCAGAGCAGTTAACTCTGAATAAAGAAATTAACATTCGTTTTTCGTGCTTTCTCCCATTTGTAATGTGTATATCTGACAGTTTGCCTCCAAAATTCTTCACCAGTCGTCGTGAGTCACGAGTTTCTTAGAAATCCTTCACGCGTCGCCACTAATTGAGTGACCACTGAATACTGCGATTTCGACACAGGTTTATACTAGGATAACGACCTGGTTGCGTTTTGTGTTCTGTGGTTTGTCCTATGTGTAACATGAATATGAGACAGTTTACCTTAGAAATTCTTCACGAAGGCAAATAGCTTGTCATTTTCGAATGAGGTAGAGTCCCGAAATTCAAGATAGGTTGTAATACTTGGCAGCGCTGTTTGCTTCTTTCGAGAATACGAAAAAAGTCAGGTAGCGGCTGGTCGCTGACTCACATTCCTTTCTATTGTTGCGAAACGTTAGAGGACTTGTCTGAAGTTCTGTGACTGCATCTTATATTGCAAACTAAACTCACACCAGTTCATTGGCGATATAGTTTCTCAGTTCACATACAGGTGTATAAGTGTTACAAATTTTTGGGAACTTTTGTTATTCTGTGAAGTGAAAATGTCGTTCGAAAAGAAAGAAAAACTAACGTGACATTGGAAATGAAACTAGATGCCTTAAAGAGACTGTACAAAGGGGAAAGTGTAAACAAAACTACCACGGATTTAGGTTTTAGACGGACTACTTTGATAGGGAGGAAAAAGAAGAGGTCTGAAATCGAGTCTTGGTGTGTGAAAAGAACATGTACGGATAATTTAAAGGAAAGAAAAAATATGAAAAGGAGTGAATACGAAAAAGTGAGCGAGGCGCTTTATTTGTGGTTCAGGCAACAAAGGGATATTATGCTACAAATGTCTATAGTAATTTACAGTTAAATATTAAGAGTTCTGAACAACCCATCCCTTATTCCGTAAAACTCGACTTTTCGGAAACACGACAATCTCTCAGTCCACATTATGTCCAGTTTACGGGAGTTTACTGTAATTTAATCTGTATCAAAACGTTGTCTCATCGTAAGCCGAGCAGCACCAGGAAGAAAAGTTTTGAAACTTTGAAATGATTTTCAAAAAGAAAGACTACGAAGAATTTTTTAACGCCTGTAAATGTTAATGACAGCCTATTATCAGGACTTCCTTTTCAAACTGCGATCACTTTTTCCCCAATTTCAGAGCGGAAGTAATAATTCCATGCGTGCGCAAGATTATGCAATTTCTCTTTTCCTTTCCTTAAATGATGTCGTTATTTTGGAATAGGTGCGCCAATCATTCGACACTTGTTGAATAAAGGAATGTTGCATACTGTGCTTAAGATTTCCTTGTTGCAGTACCAGGCGTGTTTTGCTCATCCCTCCTTACCTACACTTCGTGAAGGACTGTTTGATTGAAATTCCCGTCGTCTGGACGATGGCTTCGCTTTCAGAATTTTTTTGGGCTCGGTTTTAGCCTTACTCTGTCTCGCTTTTCTTCTTCAGTCTTTTGCAGTGTGCAAGCACGTATTGAATTTTCAGAATTTTCGAGAAACTGATGTTTTCAGGTAGAGGGTTGGATGGGGTGATCTGACAGGCGCCGTCAGTTTGCAGAAGTGTGCCAACACTTTTACTCAAGGTGGCTATTTTTCGCCAAGGTACAAGGGTGCTGAGCATTAAGATCTAAAGGTGCAAATCTAAGTGAACAGTCGCCGACTTTTATAAAGATACCAGCACCTTTTGCAAGTTTAACTATTGATCACTAGGACATAACGGGTCCTCGACACTCTTATGAAGTTCATGACCATAATGGTGCCTGCACCTTTATAAAGTTCAATTTAAAATTTGAAGAAAGTAACTTCCATCAATGTGCCGTATCGTTATGATGGTTTCTATCTGGGCGAAATCTTCATTATAAAGATACCGGAACTATTATTTAACCTATGGTTTGAAGAAAGTAACTTTTTTCGATGTGCCGGCACCTTAATATAAGAGCATCTTTATTAAAATCATCTGGCCAAAATGTTTTCATAAAGGTACAAGCACTATTATGAAGTTCAGTTTATAACTTGGAGAAAGTACCGTTCATCGAAATGCCGGCACCTTTATGGTGCATTCTGTCTTGGCAAACAGTCTCCGGATTTCATAAAGGTGCCGGTATCTTCAATGAAAGTGCAGACCTTTAGCCTTGGGAAATTTCCCGAATACCCGAAAGCACCATTCGGCCCAGTTTTCAGGTTCTGCTAAAATTATTTAAGGCTTCATGCTAGAATCCCACAGCATCTTGTTTCTCAACGCAAACGTGAAAAGTGATGAAAAAGATGACTAATATTATTTGATATAAAACTGCCAAAGCATTAAATGCATTTCTGCAATGTACAGAGCATAATCACGAAACAATAAAGAAATAATGAATTTTGATGTTGTTGTTCTCAGTATGTTTTTAGAAGGTGAATGTTCGAACTGTAAAGTTTTTATGCAAGAACAGTGTAGTGGGGTCTAAATCATTTTTAAATTGATGAATGTTTTCTGCTTATTTTAGATTACATTTAAAAGACAGACATGCCTAAAGGGAACACCAAACATTAAATTTAAAAACTGCACAGAATTTTGCTTTGCAGAACAACTTTATATATATTTAAAAAAAAAAGTTCAATAAAAATGTATCACATATAAAAAACTTACAGTAAAAAAAGCAGTATCCCCTAATAAAATATTAATTATCCTAATAAATAAATTAACCAACTTCCCGTTGCTCTCTCTCGACAAACGTCCAGTGTCCAAGAGAAACATTAAATTTAAAAATGCACAGAATTATCGCCCTCATTTTTCCGAGTGGCAACAGTGCTGATTTCAGCAACAATGGCGGCTGTTGCTGATTTAATGAAAGAGAATTATCGGTTTTATGCAATTTCATCAAAACACATAAAATTTTTAAAAAATCTCATTCGAGTTTTGAAAAAAAAATCGCTTCGAGGTGCACTGGCTCTTGTCTAAACGCTTTTATATACCAAATTTCGTAGCCCTGGATCTATTAGCTTGCGCGCAGCACGAACGAACGAACGAAAGACACAGAGAGACTCTTATTATATATATATATATATATATATAATTATGTATTTTAAATCATTAAAGGTATTTGTGGAGTTACTCTGTGGAAAGCTTCATCCATTCATTTATTCATTTGTATTCTTACAGGACATTAAATTGTATTTACAAAATTGTTTTTACACATTTTCTTGATAATTTTCATAATCCGATGATTTGATGGTTTAGAATTATAGAAATCCTAAACTTGCCACATTATAGAGCTTTCACTATGATAATTATGATTATATATGGCTATAATAAGCATAGGCATCGTATGACTGCGTATTGCGTATTTTTAGTCATCATCTAGTAGTGTCCTTTTTCAAACAGGATGTGTTGAAACATGTTCCAACACGTTTAAAAGAGAGATTTTTTTTATTGACTTCTAAATGCTACTGAGCAAAGACGGTTTCATTCAGGTAAATCCTGGTTTGTAAGCTTTCGAATACTAATTTGTTGCTTTAATAGCCCCGCATGAAAATAGTGGTCACGTAAGAAAGAATTAAACATGTCATGCTTTACAAATGTGAAATATCAAACCGTGCATACTGTGTTGTAAAAATGTAACGGAAGTTTGTGGTAAAGATTTTACAAATATTTTTCAGTATCAACGACGATATTCTGAATTTCAACAAGGAGATTTTCATTTGAAAGATACCAATCGTTATATGCGTCCTTTCGTTATTGAGGATGATGTGCTGAAAACTGCAACTGATACAAATTTTGATGGCATGCAAGCTGAATTCAACCACGTCATCATCAACTGCTCATTGGCATCTGCAGAACCTTTGGAATCGTGGCTACGCTTGGCATTTGCGTTCCGTATGAATTTACTGATGCTAACTGAAGACAATGTTTGAATATCTGCGTTCACCTGAAAAACAAATTCTCCTTTTTTTCAAACTTCTGGGGGTTCGAAGCTTGCAAAACATCACTGATGAGAAAGGATGCATACCTTCAAGACTTTTACTTCAATAAACCGGCTGATTTCTTCAAGAATGGCATAAAAATACCTATTGCAGAATGTTAGAATAATATTATTGATTCAGGTGGGGAACATAAATTAGTATTTAATTTTTTTTTTTCGTATTTCTTCAAAACCTTCGAAAAACGACATTACTTAGGGGACGATCTAATATATTTTGAACACAAGAATTGCAAGAAACGTTAACTTTGTAAAATAAAGCTGAATCTTCGTTGAGAAATGTATGGTAATTGCTTTGAAACGCCCCCAATACCCTAGCTAGTTGCAAAAGGTTTCGTACTGTGACTTAATCTTGCAGTGCTCAAAGCTTGAATGGCCTGCAGAGGCGTGATTTGTGACCTTCTAGGAGATGATGGCCTCCGTCTGGATTTCGTACCTCTCCTAGTTGCAGAAATCATTCAAGAGTTTGGCATTAATGTGTAATCTAGGTGGGGGAAGGAACTGCAAATAGTGCGTGTTCGGCTATAGAGGTGGGCGCGCGCTAAGACTCGTGTTTCCATCATCGGTATCGTGATTGTTCATCTCTTCTTGAACGGCACGTGATTTTTTGTCGCAGAATCTTGAGTAGAAAGGGCAATAACATGTACAAGTTTCAGCAAAAAGATGTTTCTTTTAAATGAAAGTTTCATCTGCTGTGTTAAAACAAATTAAAAACAAAATTCCTCTTGTTTAACAATCTTATCACAGAAAGCCTTTGCATAATATCGGCACGACGCAAAAACCGAGGATTAAAAATTTTGTTGCTCCCAAATAAGAGGGACGACGGCCTGTGTCTGATCGTACTCATGAAATCGATAGTTTTCGCGATTCTCTTCCATTTCATAGAAAATGTATCTTAATGAAATTGGTGAAAAAGTATAGATTTGAAGTTTGGCATGGCAAGATGGTTCGATTTGGCACCGTGAAAATTTTAAATCTAATGTATATAAATCTTAAATCTCGAGAATTAGAATTTTAAATCTGGTCTTAAGCAACTAAGCTAGTCAACGTGAATTTTAAATCTGATCTAAAGAGTTTATCATTATAATCTGGTATTATATTTAAAATTAGGTAAAACAGTAGCGTTATTTTTGGCTTAGATTTTCAATAGAAGTATCCATTTGGTAGAAGGTTTCAGATTTTAAATTACGTCCAAAGGCGCGTTTTTTAAACGTTTTGTATGTTACTTTTATTTATTGAATATCATGTTCTTCGCATTTAAACCATAAAATTCAGTTAAAGAACAATATCGCAAAATAATTTTAAACTGAGCCTATCTTTAGAATTTCCTACACAGTCTCACCCGCTGCAGCTAAAAATGTTTTTTTCTGTACAACGTTGCCATGGCCAGCTTTGAAATCCTTGAGTTTGTTAATCAAAAATTCGTTAAAGGTTTACAAAATATGAAATCGTTAATAAAACAAATTTCAAATTTGGGCTTCCAGATGCCTCTATTCACAGCAAGATTACGGCATTCAAAATTCGGCGGCTTTAGGTACCGTCGTTTTATCACAATGCGAGAAACATACATACATTTATGCAGATTCTTCATTATTTAATTTCTTTAAGTATAATACAGGGCTGCAATATTTTGTGGGAACAGTTTAAAAAGTGATACAGACTTTTAATGTTTCCGACGCAAAATCGCAAAACCGAAAACAATAATCCTTCATGGACAAAAAGCCCCTTTGGACTAAAAATTTACAGATTTTTTACAAAAAAATAATTAGAAAAAATTTTGAAGATTAAATTCGACGTTTTGACATATTTTAACATACTTTACACCATTTTTCTCATACCGAAATGCTATAGCTTTCAAGTTAATTTTCAAAGCTTTTCATCATGATTGATATAAATATGCCATTATTTGAGTAAGAATAACATTTACTTGAAATTTCTTACCTTTGTTCAGTTTCGTATTTTCGATTAACAGTCCTGTCTAAAATATAACAGAATTCTTTAAATATGTAGCTTATTTCTTTATTTTTGTTAAAATTTTACTGACTTATGTCGTATTACTTTACTGAGAGAACTAAGGCCCAGTATTATTGGCAGAATTGATGAACTGGAATATCACTTCATTGAATGTATATACCAACTTTATCATGATTTCAGATTCGAAATGAATTACACAGTCCAGTCATATTAATGTGACCATCTGTCAAAAGCCAGAATAACCACCTTTCGCAGAGCGGACTGCTGCGAGACGTGCAGGAAGAGAGTCACATAGGTCCCTGAAGGTGTTCTCTGGGATGTTGAGCCATGCCGACTCTAATGCCGTGGCCAGCTGCGCTAGATTACGCGGTTGAGGATCCATGGCGCGAACAACTCGATCGAGATGGTCCCACAGATGCTCGATTGGGTTTAAGTCAGGTGAGTTTGCTGGCCAGGGGAGGACGGTAAACTCATCCTGGTGCTCTTCGAACCACGCACGTACACTGGCAGCTGTATGGCACCTCGCATTGTCCTGCTGGAAGATGCCATCATCCTGAGGAAAAACAATGCGCATGTAGGGGTGAACATGGTCCGCAAGGACAGATGCGTACTTGTATTGATCCATTGTGCCTTCCACAATGATCAGTGAACCTAGAGAATGCCAGGAAAACATTCCCCAGACCATAATGCTCCCGCCTCCAGCTTGGACCGTTCCGGCAATGGTTGCAGGGTGGTTCCTTTCAGAGGTTTCACGCCTTATACGCCAACGTCCATCTGTCCGATGGAGCATAAAACGCGATTCATCCGAAAACGCAACCTGTCGCCACTCAGTGGACGTCCAGCTGCTGTACTGGCGTGCAAATTCTAGCCTTCGCCGTCGATGAACAGCAGTCAGCATAGGTGCACGAACCAGGCGTCTGCTTCGGAGGCCCAGACGCAGCAATGTTCGCTGAATAGTACTTTGGGAGACACTTTTGGTAGCCCCTTGGTTCATTTTGGTGGTCAGTTGCTCAACGGTAGCCCGTCTATCTGCCCGAACGCATCTCCGCAACCGTCGTTCTCCTCTGTCATCTATGGCCCGTGGTGCACCACATTTGCCTCGTCGCTGATTTTGGACAGTCCCATTTTGCCATGCACGGTACACTTTTACCACGGCGGCACGCGAACAGTTCACAAACTCAGCCGTTTCGGAAATGCTTCCACCCTTAGCCCGAAAGCCAATGATCATGCCCTTTTGGAAGTCGGATAAATCGCTTCGTTTCTGCATTACGCCAACGATTGAAATGTTTTCCGAAGCCCTCACACACCCTTTATATACGCTCAACTGCACTGTGCTGCCACCTGCCTTCTGTGATTGGTTATTTAACTCTGACATGGAAAGTACGTGGTGGTCACATTAATGTGACTGGACTGTGTATAACTACAGTGGTTGATTAAGACAAAGGCGCTATCTGCCTAAGAAGAATGTCTTTAGGAACGACTAAAGGAATCAGCCTCGTACTTATGTTGCGCATATGGATAGCTACGAAACCCTCGTTCGTCTGCTTATGAAACTCATACACAGTGAGCTTCAGCTATACTTTTACAAACTTTCCGAGAAAGATAAATTACACAAAGACAAGTAGTGTCGGCTTTATAAACGGAGGGAGCAACTTTATGGCAGGGCATCTTACGAAACAGGTACATTTATAATACAGATATCGCCAAAACGGAAACCATCATAAGAGTATGGCACTTTGACGGAAGGTGCCGCTTCCAGGTTCTAACTGAACTTCGTAAAGGTGCAGCCACCTTTGTGCACTGCAATATATAATATCCAGAAACATGATGCTTGTTGTACCCTCTACAACAGGCAACGCCATGAAACATGCACCTGTATAACTGTGTATCGGTATGTATATCGTGTAATGTAATGCATTTTATTTGAGCTGTAACGCTTTAAGGTAGGAGTGCAGTTGGTGCCGCTGGCGGTGGCAGTACTTGCAGTTTTGGTTGGAGTCAGAGTTTTCTTACGACTCGAAGACGTCAAAAGGCTGTTGTTTTTCTAGTTAGTGTATGAGGTCTCGTTTCTACTTAACATAACCTTTATGTATGTCGTGGATTGTTCTATATTATAAAGACCCGACTTTGGGCATCCCGTCGTCTTAATGAAGGTTGCATTCTTCGTGATGTAAGCTGAACTTCACAAGGGTTCCTACACCTCTTATATCTTGGCAAAAAAGGGCTAGCTTGCAAAAGAGCCAGTACCTTTACTGAAGTCGGCGATTACTCATTTAGATCTTCACAGGAGTCTTAATGGAGATTGTATTCTTGATGGCATATATTGAACTTCATAGAGGTGCCAGCAACTTTGCGTCTTAATGCTGAGGCACCCTTTTGCGTTTTCATACGATGGCGAACTTGCACAAAGATGCCGACACATTTGTGCCAATTTTTGGCCCCCGTCAGATCACTCCCATCCGCGCTGTTGAGCGTCGTATTAGTCTTTTCGTGTAACAAAAGAAGTAATCAAGGTATATTCCAGGTTAATCAAGGTATATTAACTGATGGCCAGATATTATATTTGAGTGATGACGAATGCATAAAGATGGCGTTTCTGACTCTGCATGATTATGACTTGTCTTATTCTTCCCAATAGTTTCTGTACCCATGTCTGATTCATTGTCTTTTCCATGTATTTCATTGAAGAATGGTTGCCAGAGCCTCAAAGAGGTTGGATTTCTACTTCCACTCCAGTTTTGAGGGAAAGCACCGAGGTGATGGTCCGAGGGCCTCCCACCGTTCTCCCTTACCACCAAACCACACGAGAGGACTTTCAGTTCCTTATACATTTAGAGTGCCCCATGCCGCAAAGACATATTTACAATCATCCATGCCTTCTCTGGGATTCGAACCGGGCTTTTCAGTACTGCAGTAGTCTCCTCTAACCATTATATCGCCTGAACGGCTGTATTTGATATAAGAGTAATTTATGTTTAAAGCTTCAGAACCCTTTTCCCTTGACAAGTTCTGTTTGGAACTTTGAATAAAAGAGATTAACTATGGTTTAATCTAGTTTTTTGTATATTTTTATCTTTTCAATTACCTTTTCTATTCCAAATGTTTATTAAAAATAAAAATAATTTGCAAAGTTCATGAAAATAAGGAGTGGGTACGGGATCATGGTTCTTACAATTGAAAAATTCTCTTTTCTATTTAATTTTCAAAATTCGATTTTAAAATTTAGCAGCACTAAGCGCAGACTTTTCTACTAATTTTTCTTTCATCTTCGAGTAGGAGTTTCGAAAACTTTCTAAGTAGATTTAAAGTAAAATATTCCGAAGTGTTATAAACTGTTGAAAAAATTATAGTTAGAATTAAAAGTTAAAAGGCTTAAATATGAGTACAAGTTATGTGTTTGCGCCTTCAAAATATTGAACTTAAAAAAAAATACCTGCTGACCATACTTATTTGCGATTAATGCTATGGATATTCTCTGGAGCATGAGATTTTTTTACAGTCATTGCTTTTTGAGTGAAATCTATCTCTCCTAATTTATGGAAATTGGAAGAAAGCATTTCGAATTGGGCCTCCAGGGACTTCTTAAGTAACTGAACTGAAAAAGAAGAAAAAAGTTTCTCTTTTCCTTTCCCTTGTGTTCGTTATGTATATTTTCTTCCTACTATATTTTTAGAAGGTCATCATTTATTTGTAAGGGGCCGTCGGCGAAAGATGTTTTAGATTTCAATGAATGGAGTAATCATCCTGGTAACTTCGCGAATAAGAGTTCCACATCAGTGGTTTGTGACATGGTTGAAGCCTTGTTTCCTTTTTCTCTCAGAAGATGGAGTTCTTTTCGGAGAAGCAGTTCTTGTTGTGTCGTGGAGTTTTTAAGATAAAGCTTTCGAAGGAATTATTAAGGAATAGTTAAGTAAGTCATTAATACGTCTTAAAACTCATTAAATGGTACGTCCCATAAATTTTAAGATAGTTAATTTCATAGATTTCATATAGTAATATTTAAAGCAACTTTCATATAAAAAGATAATTTTTCATACTAACTTTCATACTGTTGTATTTCTGAAATTTTCATAAATCGTGATTCTTGTACGATGTTCATACAATAGGTAGCTATATTCGCACAATATTCATAAATCATATTTCTAAAATTTTCGTAGAATTGTGTTTCATACAATTTTCATTCAATAATGTAGTTATTTTGATATAATGGTACTTTTACTTTAATAAGGTTATTTTCCTGTAAATTTCACACAATCGTATTTCTACCACGTTCAGATAAGGGAAGGCTCATCAGCTGGCGAGCTGTAAAGTCGCTGAACGCTGGTAGTTTCGTTTGCGGCTCGAATACCGAGAACGGCTTGGCTACATGGGCGTTCTCATGGTATTCCACATGTGCAAAGTGCGCACGAGCCAGTTTCCCTTAGAAAGTCCTCCACAAAGACATCCGTCCCTCTAATTAGAAAGTTTAGTGTCAGATAGTTTTTGAGTTAATAGTCTCAAATAGTCATAGGCTTTTGAGTGTTTTGCCGTAAACAAATAAACCAAATCAAACCGTTTAAAATAAAGTAATTGTTTTCATACTGTTTTCTCATAATCCTATTTTTGCAATTTTCATTTAATCGTATTCTATACAATTTTCATTCAATCGCATTTCTTAGTTATTTTCATAAAATGTAGGTTGTAATTTTCGTATAATCATATTTTTGCAGCTTTCAATAAATTTTCATTAATAAGATTATTTTTATACATTTGTTTAGCTAGGTTATTTTCATACTGTTTTCAATATAATAGTATTTCTGTAATTTTCATATTATAGTATTTCCTACAATTTCAATATAATTGTATTTCTTAGTTATTTTCAAATAATATTTTTGTAATAAAATAAATTTTCATAGAGTGGCATTTCTACAATTTCCATAACTCGTATATCTTATCTATTTTCATAGAATGCTTGTAAAAGAAGGTAGTTATTTTCATGCAGTTTCTTACAATGAAATTTTTAAAATTTTCATATAATCATTTCATAAAATTTTCATTCAATAAGATAATTATTCTCGTACACTTTTGATCAAGTCGTATTTTTAATTATTTTCATACAATTTCGTTCAGTGGAATTTCTAAAGTTTTCATATAATCGTATTTCCTGTAATTTTCATTCAATAAGGTAGCTTATTATTTTCATTCACTTTTGATGAAGCCATATTTTTAACTATTTTCGTACAGTATAAAATTGTAATTTCCATACGAATTTCATAAAGTTTTCGAGAACCCTATGTGTACAGTTTTCCTGTTTCATTCAATAAGATAGTTATTTCTTAAGACTTTCATATAATAAAGTAGTTATTTCTTAAGACTTTCATATAATAAAGTAGTTATTTCTTAAGACTTTCATATAATAAAGTAGTTATTTCTTAAGACTTTCATATAATAAAGTAGTTATTTCTTAAGACTTTCATATAATAAAGTAGTTATTTCTTAAGACTTTCATATAATAAAGTAGTTATTTCTTAAGACTTTCATATAATAAAGTAGTTATTTCTTAAGACTTTCATATAATAAAGTAGTTATTTCTTAAGACTTTCATATAATAAAGTAGTTATTTCTTAAGACTTTCATATAATAAAGTAGTTATTTCTTAAGACTTTCATATAACAAAGTAGTTTTTTCTTAACTTTCATATAATAGTTATTTCTTATGATTTTCAGATAATAAAGTAGTTATTTCTTATGATTTCCAAATAATAAAGTAGTTATTCCTTATGATTTTCATACAGTAGTTATTTCTTATGATTTTCATACAGTAGTTATTTCTTATGATTTTCATACAGTAGTTATTTCTTATGATTTTCATACAATAAAGTAGTTATTTCTTATGATTTTTCATGCAATAAAGTAATTATTTCTTATGATTTTCATACAATAAAGTAGTTATTTCATATGATTTTCGTATAATAAGGTATTTATTTCACACGGTTTATAATACAATAAGATAGTTATTTCGTATGGTTTTCATAGAGTAAAATAGCTATTTTCATAGTTTCCATACAGTTGTATTTATTCAATTTTCATATAGTCATATTTCTTAGTAGATAAGTTATAAGATACTTGTTATCAAGCAGTTTTCACATAACCATATTTCTTAGTTATTTTTATGCAGGAAGGTAGTTATTTTTACATATTTTCACAAATCATATCTTAATTATTTTCGTACAATATGGCAATTCTTCTCATACGGTTTCATTATCGAATTTTAAAATTTTCATATTTTCATTCAATACACTAGTTATTTTCATACAACTATAATGTAATCCCACTCTTTAATTATTTTCGTAAAAGAAAAAAGTAATTATTGTCATACAATAAGCTAATTATTTTTATACAGTTTTCATGCAATCCTATTTATTTTTCCTCTACATTCACTTATAAGGTATTTCCTCCTCCTTTTCCGAATGCCTTCGTGGTGTAACTGGAAGCACCCGTATTCGGGAGGTCCGAATCCCGGCTGGATATTTATCACGTTTTGAGCATACGAAAATTATTCTTTAGTGGCGCCCGAACTAAAAGGTGGGGGAAGATAATATGTCACCACCACGATTTGGGCGACTGAATCCCTTCACCCCCAGTCGCGCTTTGAAAGGGGTATTTTCTCCTTCCTTTCCGCATGCCTTCGTGGTGTAACTAGAAGCACACTCGACACGTATTGAGGAGGCTCGGAATTCGAATCCTGGCGAAGGGAATGCACATTTTCAATAAAACCTAATGACTCTACACACTAACTGTTCAATTACGATTTACTTAGGTTCACTGGGTTAAGAATTGAGTGTTACGTAAAAATTCATTGAAAATGCTTTTCTCCATTACGAATATTTTTTAATTCCATTATTAGCTATTTTGCTCAAATTTCCAATCGTTAATAAAATACTTTTTATTCATCCACTCATGTTCAAATACATTTTTTAAAACTTCTAGTGGATGGCACTTGATGTTAATACAGTTTTTTCACATATTAAAAATTTGTCTTTTTTGACCTAAGCTGGGATTGACTTTAAATTTTTTTTTATATTACTTGTTCATTCTAATGATAAATCATTACATTTGCATAAAATGCTCCAGTTAAGTGTTTTATTTAAATATGGGAATATCGCAGAGATTAGGTGATCGGCATGCTTGATGGGTATTTTAGAAGCATGAAATACATATACGAATGTAATTTAGTAAGGCACCGCTTACTTTTTATAAAGTAAGTATTAAAAAAAGTGTGTTAATATTCGTGTGATTTAATAATTGATATATTTAGATCATAAGAGGATTTTCAAGTTTACATTAAATGGTGTTGTCTTTTAAACTTTACTGATTTAATTCTAAGCGGTTGCGCCCTAATTGTTCGCACCATTTAAAAATTTCTAAAAAACATTAAAGCATTTCATGTTCTTTAAAATTTGAATGAATGTTTTTTAGAAATATTTAAAAGACTTTTTCCCTCAGAATTGAACAAAGCCGTATGATGCGGAAAATAAATGTAACCAGTTTTTTTTTTAAAACTGTGTGTGTGTGTGGGGGGGGGGCGTAAGGCAATCATTTTCGGCCGCCTCCAGTGGGAAACTGTGGCTTAAGACATGGCGATGAAGACTGAGTTCATGGTTGTAACTCATTTTTGACAAATTGTCGCCTTACCTTGCGCCGATAAATTTTCAGTTAGCGAATAATGTACCAGTATCATTTCCTGTAAGATCTCATTTATTTTAATTACTTCGTCAGTGAAATAAATTTATAACATAATAGCTGTGAGCAAAAGATAGTATATTATTTTCAATTATTAGAATTTAGAGAGACTGCTAGTTTTAGTTTAAATTTGTTGATGTCTAAATGAAAATATAAACTTACTTGTTAATTACTTGACGGAATTATAGAGATTAGGTTTATAATTTCGCTGTAACAAAAAAAAAAAAAACTTATAGAAGGGCGAAAACTAAATATGGATGCCCTTAAACGAACATACGCCCAAAAAACTGTACAAAATTTGTACAGGTTTTTATTTAAAAAAAAAAAATCTGAAAGCTTTCAGATTTTACATTACGCCCAACGGGGCGTTTTTTTTTAACGTTTTCTGTGTTACCTTTATTTATTAAATATCATGTTCATCGCACTTAAACCACGAAATTCAATTCGACAGCAATATCGCAAAATAATTTTAAAATGAGCATATCGTTAGAATTTCCGATACACAGTCTCACGCGCTGGAGATAAAAAGGAGTTTCCCCACCCACCCTCTTCTGTACAGTGTTGCCATTCCTCGCTTTGAAATCGTTGAGTTTGTTGATTAAAAATTCTTTAATGTTTGACAAAAAATAAAATAATAAAACAAATTCCAAATTAGGGCGGCTTCCAAATGCCCATATTCGGTGGAGGATTACGTTATTCAAAATGTCATGGCTCTAGGTATCCTTGTTTTATTACAATGCGAGAAGCATACATACGTTTATGCAGATTCTTCATTATTTAATTTCTTTAAATATAGTACATTGCTGTAATATTTGGTGGCAACAGTTTCAAAAGTGAGTCAACGGAGAGTGCCAAAACGAACTTATCTAGAGATTAATGTTTCCTTCTTATGTACTCATTTCGAAGAGTAAACCCCATCATTTCTAATGCTGGTCGCATATGACCTTATCAGTAGCTAGGAATTCTGTTTGATCTTTGCTGCAGTAGCAAGGCAGACGAAAAGGAGGAAATTTATTACAGAGAGATCGAGACAAGTAGACGACTTTAAAATTGGATCATTCTCTTTTTTAAGATCTCGGTCACGATTAGCCCTCCCAGCGTTGTCATTCTTCTTTTGACGTGATAGAATCTCTGCATAGAAATCTGGAACAATATGCATCTTCGTTCGATGCGTGTTTTGCAAAGAATGAAATTTTTCTTGGAGATATGTTAACGGGCAAAGCTTTGAAGTCTGGTCGCCCAGCCGTATGTAAAATTACATATTTTGAAGTCTGGCTAATTGACCAGAAGTAGAAATTGTGACTAGACTTCGGTTTATGGAAGAAATAGTTAATGGATTTAAAAATTTCTTATGGTTGTATGTACCAGTGTCTGAAAGGTATCTCTAGTGAACATTAGTAACTCTTTCCAGGTCCATCAGCGGCGAAGCGGTAAAGTTCCTGAACACTGGTAGTTCGCTCCGGCGAACGGGCGGGAATCCCGACGAACGGGCTGGCTGCATGGGCGTTTTGGAGGTTTTCTGTATGTGTAATATATGCATATATGAGCCAGCTTTCCCTAAAAAGCCCTCCATGAAGGCATACCTGATCTTAAGCAGATAGCCTTCGAGTGTTTTGTTGAATTAAACCATCAAACGGGATGCTCTAGCGGGGAAGAAACATTACTTTGGCAATAGGCCACTCCCAAGAAAGGGGCCAGCAGTTCAGACAGACAATTTTAAAACATGGGTAGTAAATTCATTATTATAGGTTATTGTATTCCTCCTCCCGTCCCCTTTTTTTTGCTAATTTTATCGTCCGAAAATCGAGAGGGGAAAATTATGCGAATAATTTAATTTCCGAGACACGTTTATAGTAAGATCAGGTAAAGTTTATCCCAAATTTTTAACAGTTATTTTTAAGCTCTTTTCCTATCTCTCCTAATTTCAGCTTACGATTCCTTACCAGAAGGAGTTAAGAATCTCGTAAAGTGTAAATGGTAGTAGAGAGTATTCAACTCGAAGTTCCACTGATTTCGGTTCAGAGAATTAGGATTCCTGTATGTTTGCCTTTTGGCTACGTCTGTCTAAGCTGTTACTACGCTCGGCCGTAGCTGTTACTATGCTCGTCCTTGATAGCTTCACTAGATAATTTAATATTACGGGCCAACTAGTTTAGAATTATTTTAGCTTTGGCTAAATCTCTTTAGTTATTAGTTAAAGTCCTTATTTCTTACACTTTTAAGTTTAAGCCCAAGTGGAGGCTTTGTTGTATGCCCTCAGAAAGGGGCCATCTGTGAATCTTTATTTTGAGCAATAAAGGGTAATTAACCCTACTTGAAGTTAATACGTCTCTGTTTCTGAACTTAAAGCGATTATTCGCTTAGCTGTTCACTAGCTTCCTCAACATTTAGTTATTACATAAAAAGTGAAGATCTTTACAAACATAACAAATTAAAAGCAGTCATGGGTAAACTACACGTAATTATCACAGCCTACATTCCAATAACAACAGCAGTAATGTTAACTTTATATACGTAGTATCTAAGAACATAGCTTCGTTTCTACTTCCCCGTAACTTGAATCTCGCCAGTTGTTATTGTTGCTTCTGCTACTCCTTGGGCCTCAAATCATGCATAAATATTTAGAGAACGGGAATGTGCGGCGATTCTGGGAAAGACACTGGATGACGGCAGACTGAATGTCATGTGGTGTTTGCTTTGTTGTGGCGGGTCGGTTCTCGTACTGAGCTGACATGAAGGTCACCAATTATAAAGGAAATGTCCGCTGTGACTTTCGCAGTAGTTTACAAGGTTTTGTTTTTGTGAGTAAGACAAAACTGTCAGTGCAGGGATGAATACATTTTAAAATTTTGGGGAGCTAGTTCTCCAAACGGTGCTGAGACAGGGGAAAGTGACACAAATATTTTTAAAAATTTCAGAACTTAGTACTAGAAAGCTAATATGCGAGGAAATGTAGTATGTTCTGCTTTTTTTCATCTGTTGTTAGGCAGCAGAAAAAGAGAAAAGTGTTTCGGATTATTTTTCCCGTAGACAGTTTTGTTCTACGTTGATGATTTGTGCCAGTGATTTTTCCGTTGTCTCGCAATTTCACATTAAAAAAGGGGAAAAAAAATCTGAAAGGTTTCAGATTTTAAATTAAGTCCAAAGGGGCGTTTTTTAAACATTTTGTATGTTATTTTTACTTATTGGATATTATGTTCTTCGCATTTAAACCATAAAATTCAGCTAAAGAACAATGTCGGAAAATAATTTTAAACTGAGCATATCTTTATAATTTCCTACACACAGTCTCACGCGCAGCAGATAAAAATGTTTTTTTTTTTTTCTGTACAACGTCGCCATTGCCCGCTTTGAAATCCTCGAGTTTGTTAATCAAAAATTCGTTAAAGTTTTACAAAATAGGAAATCGTTAATAAAACAAATTTCAAATTTGGGCTTCCAGATGCCCATATTCGCAGCAGGATTACGGCATTCAAAATTCGATGGCTTTAGGTATCGTCATTTTATCACAATGCGAGAAACATACATACATTTATGCACATTCTTCATTATTTAATTTTTTTAAATATAATACAGGGCTGCAATATTTTGTGGCAACAGTTTGAAAAGTGATACAGAATTTTAATGTTTCCGACGCAAAACGAAAACAATAGTCCTTCAGGGACAAAAAGCCCTTTTGGACTGGACTAAAAAGACAAGGTACTGTTAATCGTGAATTGAGTGTGTATAAAGTTTGATACAGCTCATAAAATTGGAGACTTTTTTTCCGCACGCGCCGGTTTCGAGGCCCTCAACCTGAAATTTATAAACGCAACGAAATCTTAAATCTTTTTTTTTTTTTTTT